>BGPR01043225.1:0-13010 GCA_013235015.1 Araneus ventricosus
CCATACGTTCTGGTTACATTGTGCTGTCTCTGTTTTTAAAAAAGCATCCGATTTTTAATAGCATCTCTAGACAATCCTTCTTTTTATTAATTCAAATGACCAATCAGCAATTTTGTTAAAAAACTAATTTTTTATAAAAAGAAAAAGGTAGAACACTTTCACATCTTTACTAAATATAGCATTCACACTTTAAAGAAAACTATATCGCCTTTTCACAGATATTTGAAATTTTTAGCATTTATAAAACAAAATTAAATCAGAAAAACAGTATTTGTTGAAAATAAAACTTATACATTTGTCCCATTTAAAACCAATTACTTTTGGAACTCTAATTTTCATAATTTATTCTACTAACAAAACATTAATTTAATTAGCGAAAATCGCTCTCATTGACTTCAAATCATATTGTATTACAGCTCAGAAATTAGCAATCAAGAAAATAGTTTTAAAATAAATCGTATGCGAATCTAATCAGACTGGTGTATTAGCGAAATCCTATCGCCTCCTCTCAGGTTTTGCTTGTGCCCGAATGGTTAGAGCCTTACTTCCCAGGCCGGCCTTCGTCTGGGATTCCTCTGGGAGTTGTGTTCATTACTCTGTTTTACTATAATTACAATGAGTTTATTTAAGAAGCTTGCTGCAAATTCGTCCTATAGTGACTTCAGGCTTGCAATTTTTCTGCAGGCTTGTTTCCTTGCACTTGTCGTGACAAATTTGCAGAAAGCTTGCAGATTTGCAATTACAAGTCTGCGCAAACTAAAATTATATCTGACGTCGACAGACATCGCGTTTCGATGTCAGAGCGTCTACTATTCTAGTCAGATCACTAGAGCTGCACTCAATTGGCAGGAATGAGAGGGGCTGCCGATTACGTTGTACCCACAGTAGCCTGGGATCAGCTGAAATCCTCCAGACGACACTGCAGATATACAAACAAAACAGAAGAAAAGGCTTGCAGCAGAAATCAAGATTGCAATTCTGAAGAAAAAAAGTTCTGTGATATTGGAGTTCCGACATCACTGCATGATCTAACAGCTTACTATTAGCGCAGCGGATAGAACTCAACGGCATGGGCAGTCCCAGTCGATGTATCAACATTGCACCGTCGCCCCGACGCTCTCCTTACTTATAGTCTCCTCCGGCAGGCTGGTGACGTCACATGGAACCATCTAGTACACATTCAAGCGTATCTCCCTCTAATGTAGAGATATCAGGAAGATTCAAGCTACTGAGATCCCATGGCTACGTCGCCAAGCCATGAATGGTCGCAAAGTTTGTCACCAAGGTCGATGTAAGTCGGACGTGGCCGCTTTGCCATCATCTCATACTACCTAAAACTCTCTTAACTTTAAGACTCACATTTGCGGGAAGCGACTTTCCATGTTTTGTAACAATATGCCGGATTGGGCATGTATTTTGCCTGGGATTTTATACGAAATAATTATAGAATATTTGGATGAAGCTAAAATATCCTTTGTAATGAAAATTATAATTTTCCTTAGAGAATTTACAAACAAAACTGGCACTCTTATAAAGTTGTTCCTATTTCAGTGTTTTGCTTGGCAGTAATAGCTATGTATTATTTGAATTGCAGTTGCCTCAAGGCTTGGCTTTTAACTGAAAAATGTTCAATAAGTAGATATTTAATAGTATTTTATTAATTATTACAATAGTAAATTGTACAAACTGTACATCTATTGTTAATCCTATCATGTTTTTTTGATTATTATGACCGGGAATTACTAAAATTAGTTCTTCAATAGTTTACCAAGAGAAATTAGGATTATGATATGGTTATGTTAAGATTTTTTCTGTATTTGTTAAAATGATTAAAATACTTAAATAAAAGATTCATCTGTTTTATATTGTCTTGGGGAATGTAGTACTATAATGAGTTATTTTTCCAACAAAATGTTTTCCATACGTAGTTAGGCATATTATTATTATAGGATTTTGCAAAATAAGGTAGGCCTATTGATAATGGATCAGATTAATATCCTTACTATTAGAAGGAAAATGTAGTACTTCCTTAAAATTTGCAAATTTAAAATTGCATTCATGAAAGAATTATGAATTCTCTTTCAGTTATTTTGGTACAACATTTATTCAGCAACATATTTTGAATTACAGTGCCTGGTAGCTTTTGAATAACATTTATTTATAACTACAAACTGAAAAGGATTTCTTTCTAATTTTGTGAAAATGTTTAAAAAATAAAACATTAATAAAGTTAAGCTAATGGAAAAAATAAGCCTGCATTAGAGAAAGTTCATTCTGTCTGAAGTCTGTATTTGCAGATTCAATAATGTGTTTATTAATTTTTAAAGAAATTCGCACAAAAGAAACGATTTTTAGCTATTATATTGGAAACCTGCACACAATTTAGTATATTAGTTTTTTCTAAATATATTTTCAATCTCAGTCTTTTCAGAATATCACTTGCTGTATTAAGGATGAAAGTTTGAATTCATGCATCTCTATATTAGGACGAATTTATATTAAAATTACATATATTTTACCTAAATATTAAAGAATGAAAAGTGCAATTTACACTTGAAACATTTTATTTGGAAAGAGGTACAATCGTTTTATCCATGATCTAATTTATACAGCGAACTTTTCTAGAGTAATTTTCAAATTATCAAGGGCAGGTAACAACAGATTCAGCTGGGGAAATCTGCATTACTCAGAGTCAGCTGTGAGCCAGCCTTGGCGTCATCTCAGTCAAGTAGATAAGTCTTGAAGTCACGCGTATTAAAAAAGGTAAGTGCAATCATTCGAACACCTTATCCCAGGGAATTCTTGAAGACAATCGTTTCTCGATAGCATTGAAACTTTATTATCAGGAAAGTGATTGGAGGAAGAGCATAGATCCTGACCTGGTACAGGAAGGAATAGCTGGTATTTGTGGTTTCACGTTCTAGAAAGTGCCTATATACTCATGACGCCATCTATTTGTCAGTATATAAAACTATAATGAAACTTATTAAATTTATTTAAAATAAAACACTTTACTTTTAATTATTAGTTAATCACACCTTTTTTGACAGTAGTATTAATCATTGGTATTTGTGATTTTGATATTGAGAAAATAACAGTTCGTCAAATATTCAATCACTAAAGAATAAGGCTCCACCTGCTGCCCTCACGAAGAGCAAGGTGAGGATAAGAATACAACAGGAGAAAGGTTCGAAGCCGCTTCCGCACGATCCCAGGGTTTGAGGAAGTCACTTGGCAGAGTGATTGAAGGTTTTTTGAAGCACGACATGATATCAAAACAACTAGGAACTTTCTTGCTCAGGAACATCAGGATACACTCTAAAATGGATGTCATTAGCTCTTGAAAGAAAATGCAGGTTGCACATAGATCGTCCAGGCGGACAGTTTGTTGAAGCACCACCATTTATATCAAGTTCGAAAACTTGTCCCAGCTCTTGCGGAGAACGGTAGAGGGGTCAGAGCCAAACTATTGGTCACTTCTTCCTATCACTAATAAACACGTGCGAAGATTTCAATAATTCAAGGTGAACAAATATTTTGTTAGGTAGATGGTTTGTAGTTGGTACAGATCTAATTTGTTTGCATCCCAGATAGCATGCTTTTGCTTACTAAGTTAGTTTTCTTGATGGCTTAAAGCTTGTAGTACAAGCTTGTGACAAGTTGTCACTTTGTGGTGACTAACTCATTTGCGTAAAGCATTGTTTCAAGTTTACAAATTTGCTCAACACAGGTACGACAAACTAAAATTACTATTTAGGTTGTAGCACTTACAGAACTAAATCAGAAATAAGCTTGGAGTCTAGGTAAATTCTAGAATTACCTAAAACTCTCCCTGAAGTCAAGTGATGTCCCAAACAATAACTAAACAGAGGAAGCGCCTATATCCCAGCATGCTGGAACAGATACACCTCAGAGTACAAAGGAGGTAACACTTCCAACCCAATCTGCTGTATAATGGAGCCCATCGCTTGCTACTTTAATCTGCCATTGTGCTCTTTCAAGTAATATCTGTTAGCCTTTAGGATGGAACCTTTTAGCCAATACGGTTTCTGCTTATTATCAGGCAAATTAGCAAGATTGTGGAATAAATACAGAAGGTTGGCCTCAGTCATTAGAAATGACCTCAGGTGATCAAGAAGTATGTATTCATGTGGAAAACTTGTATAGTGTTACTTGCCCGGCAGGGCCGGCACAAACAAAAGCGGGAATAGTTTAAGGATTGATCTGCAGGACCTTTTAAAATTCGTATAAACAAATAATGATTTATTGCATTTTGTTGGGTATTAAGTACTCAGATTGGAGAAAGAAGGGGCGTAATTAATAAATTAATACTGTTTATGCACGCCAAGGAATATAAGAAATATAATTTAAAATAATTTTTGATAATTAAAATACTTTTAAATTTAATACTGACATAACGTACAAACTTTCAGTTCTAAAATCGTTAAAATATTATCCTACAAGAATCAATATTAGAGTTAATTTTAATAATAGTTATTAGTCAAAAATAATTGCTGAAAGGCAAAATTAAACCTCAGAGTCGCGCGTATGTGCGAGGTACTTGTATCGGTGCATCATTATATTTATATCGTGTTATTTTGCAAAAATGAGTACAACTTATATTTATGTAATCTGTATTTAATAAAGCTCCCTTACTAAATAAGATTATATAAATAAAAGTGCAAGATCCATAATACGTTCAGAAAACCATTTTGACGCAGAAAATCATGAATTTTTTAATGTCTTATCTGACATCTATTGTTTTTAGTTTTTCTGGAAACAGTTTTATTTTACATCCTATGATGGAGGAAGTGAAATTAGAGGACATTTTAGTAGAACTTGACAGTTGAAAATGGGTAGGCAAATAGTACGATAAAGAGCATTTTCATTTGTTTACTTAAGATATTTTAAATTTTGTATTTTTGTTTATACTATTTTTTTATATACCAGGTATTTTGAAGGAATTTTTGCTTGAATTTTCTTTTGTTTCCATGGCATTGTTGTAAATTTAGGTGGAGAATTTTGGATCATTGCAGTTTCTTGAAGTTCCGTTAATGATCAATTTTTTTGAAGTAATGAAGCAGTAGGAAAAGTGCATAAATTGTATATGTTCAATATCAGTCACTAAAGTATCTCTAGATCTTCTAATAAGCATTATAAAGTTATTTGACCAAAACAATATTAAAATCTATCGATGGCAGCTGAATGATAGAAAACGAAATAACGTATTTTATGGCTCAAATGACTAAAAAAATTTCCAATCAGAAAATTTTAAAATGTAAGCTAGCAAAAACTAGGACTAATACAAAGGCAGGGGTAAACCCAGAGAAAAATTCTTTATTCTTCTCATTGTAAATTAAAACATGACTAAACTCATTTTCTCAGTGTGATTTTTTACAAGAATTTTCATTTCAATACGATAACCTAAATTCAACAAAATATCAAATCTCAAATTTGGCATACATATTATATTGTCTAGGTAATGACAAAGATATAAATTAAATAATGCTCAATTAAAAAGTTATATCTTTAGGGATTGAAAAAGGGTAAGATTCTTTAAAAATTCATGATTTCACTAAAACTCTTGAATTTACATGTTTTTTTGGAGTACATTGCAAGACTTTGCTAGAGGACTAATAATGGATTTGAAGGATTATATATATTTAAAGGATTTATCATTCTGATCATTTCTTTTTTGAACGAGGTGTTTTGAAAAAGGTCAAATTTAGGTAAAAAAATCTAGTTTTCAAATTTTAAAAAATATATTTAATTCATTTTAACTTTTTCTATGATTTGTAAGTTTTAACATAAATGTCATATAAAATTACAAAATTGCTTGAAATATCATTTATTTAAAAAAAAAAAGGCCTCAGACAGTCTGGATGCAACAAATTTATAAAGGAGTGATATAAAAAACAAGTAATACGATTACACAATATAAATTATCTCCTACAATACACGCTTAAGTAGTGGAGGTTAAATAATCCAAATATACAATACTTCCATACTAGACAAATAATAGTTCAAATTATATTGATTTCAGTTAAAGTTAGCATGCCTTTTGCTTTTATGGAGAATTCATCCAATTACTCATCAATTAATTTATCAAAGAAGTGTAATTTTTCAGTGCTAAAATGCCATGCTCATAGGCCATCTCCTCCCATGGATTTTAGAAAATGACAATAATAATATCAGTTTATTAGTGGCATTTTACAACTATATTGCTAAATTATTAAAGTATCTGAAATTAAAATTTCTATCTCAATTTGGGAGAAAACATATCTTCCACCCGTAAGAGAAAGATATAAAATTTAAAACCTTTATAGCAATTTTGAAAATGTTAAATATCTTTGCACTTTTCAGTTCCAGGTATGAAAGCATGTACTTCCATTACGTGGGAATAGGGATGAGAAACGTACTGGAGTGTAGTACTGATGCGAATTACTCAAGTATATTTCAGAGAAGAAGTGCGCAAACTCAGATAAACTTACCAGTAACTTTAAAATGTGCCATGGGGTTTCAATTCATTGGGACTGAAGAGGAGTTGATTATTACAGTGCAAATTAGATCATTTTGGCATTCCATTTTGCAGAGCAATAGATACTTAGTAATTGAATTCAATCATTTCCTTTTAAATTAAAAATTCTTTAATTCTTTTTTGCGAAGACACATGTTGTAATGCTTTGTGAAATATTAAAAAATGTTCAGTTTTGAAAACTTTCTGTACTAAAATTATAAAATGAGAAAGAAATAGGTTATAATTAGAGTTTAAAACATGAAAGTTCTAAGAGAACTTTAAATAGCATTTATCCCATGCAATCAAATGAAGAAAGGTCATCCCACCCTTTTCAATTTTTCTGTCAGGAGATTTACAATTGTTATTGGAAATGGGAATTTTCATACCATTATGAATGGGGTCTTTTCTTCAGACTTAGATATGAAATGGAGTGCTTAAAGTTGTATTACTTTCATATTATATAAAATAGACCAAAAGATAAAACTAAAAAAGATAAATGCCTGATCCCAAACCTTCTGTGCCATAGCGCCTACTGGGTTTGGTTTTAGGATATTTAAATTGAATCATTCTTGAAAATGACCTATTTTAAAACTTATCAAATAGTTTTATTGATAATAGTTGTCAAAATAATAAAGATTCCACAAATAGTAGCCTTTATAGCAAAAACTACTGTAATAAAAGAGTAGAAAACACCAGTATCGTTTGTTAACAAAAAAAATCTTTTTTATCTAGAATGTATTAATGTAATAACAAATAGCAAAATATTGTTTCACAAAAACAGGGAAATTGTTTTTTAGATTGGTAACCTATTATAAGCATAGAAATTTTCTTTATGAAATAAAGGAAATGTATTTAATGAATAACTATGAAGGCAGATAAGATTGCTATAGAGTTTGTCTGCAAAAGACAAAGATATTTTATTTGCTGGGACTGAATGTTCTGGGCTACGAACGACGATTCTTTGAAGGTGTTCAAGGAGACTCATTGTATTTATCGCTGGTGTTTTAGTCAAATATATTCCAAGATTCAATGAACACCAGATTCCTTACTATTGATTGGGGGGATAGATGCATAACAGACTACCTTTTTATGAAGTACCTACGATTTATGGTCACCGGTAAAAAAGAGAAACCTGTGATGGCCGCATATCATCCTTAGCAGTTCCTACTGGGCAGAAATACATGTGCCAAGATGAGAGCCTAGATAAGGAGAGGAGGTTCATCACAAGAAGGTGTCTGTCCGCGATGGATTGATAGTGGGATGGATAGATTTAACAGGAGATACCTTTTATACCGGTAGATTCCTTAGATTCTGAAACCACTTTAGAAAATATTGTTGTATGCTGGTTTCATCATCATTTAGCAATCTGGATACAGGGAGGAACAGATGTATAATTTAGAACTAGATAAATGAAGATACATTCTGTTTAGAGGTGTCTTTGAAATCACCCTAGAACTATCTGCAGCCATTAGAGACAGGTGCTTGGATCCCCATAGAAGACCCTAAAACAATTGTCTCTCAGACAAGATATGACAAGATCTTGTCACTAGAATAACTGTATTTCCGAAGACATCAGAACTGGCGTATAACTCGCAGTCTCTTGTTTCTGTTTTTTGTATTCCGGATAAAACAAACAAATCCACACAAAAAGTCATTTCATTTTGCCAAAATCCCTCAATTAGCTGAGGGCCTTGTGCAGTGCACCCCTCAGCCAAAGCCTGCTGCCCTGATCAACCAGCTTAGAACAGCTGCATTACATCTAGTAAACATATCATTACGTAACTTCAGAGATGCATTCTAGACAGGGTAGTGTACTACAAATCATGTGTAATGTGAGTAGATCGTGTATTCCACTGGTTGGAATGATCCTAAATACTAGTTTGGGTGTGTCTAGAGCACAGCAAGACAGAGTAAATACATAAAACCAGAGTTTGCTCCATAAACACACTTAGTTCAGTCGAAGGCAAAAATCGACGAATAGGAAAAAAAAAGGTGCTAGTTATTGAAATTTGCAGCTCAGTTGTTGCAGGTGCACAACTATAAACGACATACTAAAGTCCCTCTCTGCAATGAGGGATGGGCGAGGGTTTTAAGGGGAGGGCCGCGTTTTCAGTTTTTCTTAAATATCTTAGAAAATTATAGGTTCTATTAAAAAGACACTCAATTAAAAATTAAACTACATATAATTCCCTACATTGTTTTTGTAGCATCAATAGTTTAGAAGATACAGGGGGATTTAAAAGTTAATATTTCTAAAATTCCTTATTATAATTGTAAAATCGATTAAAAGAAGTGAATCAACAACCCTCATGCCTATATAATAATTATAAAACGGTAGTATTACATTTGTCGGAGCGGGGGGGGGGGAACAAACCCATTTGCTAAACAATTATGCTCCCTTCTTCCCCTCAAATCCGTTCGCCTTCACAAGTTTCCTTCTAATCGTAGTCCAGTCAACGAATTGTTAATTTAAAAAAAAGGTGTAGTTTTGAAATTCGGAACAGTTGTTGGGAAGAGTAAAGTACCCGCTGGTGGAGGGTGCTCAGGGGGTTGAAAGGAGGAATTTCTCATTTTTTCTTAAATATCTCGAGAACTATGGATCCTACCGAAAAAAACTTCAGTATAAAATAAAACTAAATTAAATTTCCAACAAAAATAGTCCTACACATTGTTCTTAGAATGAATAGCTTTGAATATTATAGCAGTTTGAAAAAGTACATAATTACAATAAGTGGTTGAAAATGTTAGTTTTATTTTTATGAAAGAAAGTTTATATTTCAAAATAGCGGCTATCTATTCTCAGATAGCACGTACATTTGCAGCAAGTTTGATTTTTACTTGATATTATCTTGTCGTGGCAAATTCGACGCGTCGATGTTGTAGCGAAACTGCTGCAAAGTAACGAGGCAGAATCGCCACCCTTGCTTGCAAAGCAAGTTTGCTGTAAAGATGTCATGAAGAATTTCGCACCACGATTGCAAAACAAGTTTTCTGCAAAGATGATAGCACACTTAGAGATAATGTTTCTCTCTGTTTTAAAAAAACATCCGATTTTTAATAGCATCTCCTAGACCGACCTTCTTTTTATTAATTCAATAAATCAATGATAATTTGTAAAAAACTAACTTTTTTATAAAAAAATTTTTGAAACATTTTCCATCTTTTTACTAAACATAGCACTCGCACTTTAAAGAAAACTATATCGCCTTTTTCTGAATGTTGAAATGTTAACATTTATAAACAAAATTAAACCGAAAAAACAGTCAATGTTTGTTGAAAAAATAAACTTATACATTTTGTCCCATTTTAAAGTAATTACTTTTGAACTCTAATTTCATAATTTATTCTACTAGCAAAACGTAGTTATTAGTGAAAATCGCTCTCTCTTTGATTTCAAATCATATTCTCAACTCAAAATTTAAAAAATTAATGACATCAAGAAAACAGTTTAAAATAAATCGTATAGATGAACGAACTATTAGCGCAATCTATCTTCTCCTCTCAGAGTCCAGCTGGTCGAGTGGTTAGAGCGACAGGTTTAGAAAGCGGTAGGTCGCGGGTTCTAAACCGAGGTTGTGTTCATACGCTGTTTTTGCTATAGTTTGCAATGAGTCTGACGCCGCAACCTTCTGATGAATTTCACGTGTGGTGACTAATTCGTTTGCGTTCACTTGTTTCAAGCTTGCACTCTTGCCGTGTCAACCTTGAAGAGCAAGATTGCTGCAAACTAAAATTGCTATATGGGTTATAATATATCTATAACATAATATATATACACACATAAAAATATGCATAACTCATTTTGGCACTTGCTCTTAATTAAATTTCACCATGTTTTTCAAGTATATGATCAAGTTCGAACGTTTTCTCTTCTTTTAGAGGTGCACCTTTGGTTCAGGTACCATTAAATGTGCCAAAACAGAAACACATTGCTAAACGTGTGTTGCTCCGCTGCTCTTTTGGTTGGAGGAAGTGAGGAAAGATCAGCTTTGATCTTGGTTGATGATTTGAGAAATGCCGCATATCTACTGTTATTCAAATTATGTTCATCAGCAACGTCTTTGTACTAGGAGCATCTTCTCACCGGCTTGTGAGATAGCATCTGGTGTTGATGAGGGGTTATAAAAGACGTCATAATGTTTTTATCTGGCTTAGTTGATTTTTGAACAATGTAATTATAATTGCTTTTAATTAATAAAACTGGTGTAATGTCGCAGCCACGGAATGCATGGAGAACGAGGATGGTTTGGGCGAAAGAAAGTTATTTCTTCAGCTTTCCTGTAAAAAATAGTTTAGCTTCGACTTTTCCTTTGCTATAGCAAAGGAAGGCTTCATAAAATAAATGTTGCTTTCTGGTGGTGCCAAAAGCAATCAGTAACACGACTAGGTCTACGTCTTTCCCTTGGGATGAGAAGTTGCTTTCTCTAACCCAGTTCTCACAATATAAGTATCAGCATTCCCTATAGCGACTCTCGCTTCATTTCCCTTAGGAGCCATTTTCTGTCTTAGTAATTGAACATGCCTGGTCTTATTTCTTCAATGGCAAGAAAATGCTTCTGTCGAACTCTGACAGACTGGTTGCGAGCTTTTAAGTTAAACTCAGCATATATATGTAGATTTATATCATATTATCTAAATACACTCATTTGGAGCGTTAGCAGAACCAAAAGACTGAGTAGAAGGGATCCAGTGGAGGGGAACGGACGTGAGGGGAGGAAGGCAGCACGACTTTTCATCAAATAGGTTTGTCGCCCCCCTTTCCGATACCGCCATTACTCTCGACACATACAATACTACCCTCGTATAATTATTGTATAGGCATGAGGTCTTTCTGAGGGCTATTTCTTCAGCACTTTTAATCGATTGTACCATTACAATAAGGAATTTTTGAAATATTCACTTTTAACCCCATGTCTTCTAAAATTTCCTTCTACAAGAAATTTAGGACTAGTTTTGTAGGAAATTTAATGTAGTTTAACTTTATAACTAACTTTTTTTCGACAGGATCCATAGTTTTCGAGATATTTAAGAAAAACTGAGAAGTCCCCCATTTCAACACCCCTGTACTCATGCGCTCCTTCCATCAGCGCGGAATTTTAATATTTCGTTTAGGTCACTCTCCCCAACAACTGTGCGAATTTCAAAACTACACAATTTTTTTAATTAACAATTCGTTGACTGGACTACGAGTAGGACACTTGTGAAGGGAGCATAATTGTTCATCAAGTGGGTTTATCACCCCCCGCTCCGACACATACAATACTACCCTTGTATAATTATTATATAGGTATGAGTTTGCTGATTCAGCACTTTTAATCGATTTTATCCTTACAATAAGGAATTTTAGAAATATTAACTTTTAAATCCCTTTGTATCATCTAAACTAATGATGCTACAAAAACAATGTAGGAAACTTTATGTAGCTTAATTTTGTAATTGAGCGTTTCTCGATAGAACCTATATTTTTCGAGATATTTAAGAAAAACTGAAAACGACCTTTTATCCCCCGGCGCCTTCTACAGGCAGGGACTTTTAGTTGTCGTTTAGGACACTACTCCCAAAAACTGTGCCAAATTTCAAAACTACATTCTTTTTTTATTTTTTCTTCGTTGACTGGACTACACTTGTCCGTATTGATAACTATACCATTGTTGTTTAAACACTGAAACAAAATCCCTAAACCTCTCTTATGCATGCCTTCGTCGGGAGAAGCTACTAAAATATCGTCTAATAGCAGAAATCCAAATCACGAATGTCACTAACCAAGGGGTCTATTCTGGTACCCCCAAGTAACGCTGAAAAGTTCGTGCTGCGTTCCGAAGACCAAAGCAAAGGTATTTGTATTTATAGAAAACCTAACGGAGTTATTACAGCCGTTTTTGGAACGTCTGCAGGAAAAATGGGAATCTGATTGTAAAGCTTGACTAAGTCTATGCTACCGATCAGCAGAAGCCAATCTGTGTTTTCTGGTGCTTTTTTAGTTTTTCCTGAATATCTCGAAAACTCTTCAGTTTTCACACTACATGTAAATTAACAAATGAAAGAGCGTAAAATTCCCTACAATTTCATGCTTTTATTTTTCTTCCAGTTTTAATATTTTTGCAGATAATAGCTCTAAACTAATTTACGACCCCCTGGAACACCAAAACGGCGTGTTACCTATTTGAAAAAAAAAGGCCTTTCATTTAAAAAAAAAAAAAAAATCCTAGTTGAAACAACTATTAGTTTTTAAAATTTTTGAACAGTGTCCAACAATTCTCGGACGCCCTGTATTTTTGCGATTTTCACCGACTAAAGGTCGTTTGCGACCCAGTGTTCTATGGTAATTTTTCATCCTCTTGATGCCTACTATTACCCCTCTGAATTCGTATACACTGCAAAATACTTAAGGTGGTCGTCTAAAGCTTATAATTCACCAAAATCATATAAGTACCGCTAATATGTATTGTTGAAGTCTAGAATTTTGTCAAAATGGTCCAACATATCACTATAA
>BGPR01043226.1:0-11961 GCA_013235015.1 Araneus ventricosus
TCCCGTCAGACAAATGATTAATGAGCAAAAATTAAAAACCCGCCTGTTGCAGTAGTGCGAAAATACAAGTACAATGAATGCAGAAGAAACAGTAGCATCCCGTCAGACAAATGATTAATGAGCATAAATTAAAAATACAAATGCGATGAATGCAGAAAAAATAGTAGCATCCCGTCAGACAAATGATTAATGAGCAAAAATTAAAAACCCGCTTGTTGCAGTAGTACGAAAATACAAGTGCGATGAACGCAGAAGAAATAGTAGCATCCCGTCAGACAAATGAGTAATGAGCAAAAATTAAAAACCCGCTTGTTACAGTAGTACGAAAATACAAGTGCGATGAACGCAGAAGAAATAGTAGCATCCCGTCAGACAAATGAGTAATGAGCTAAGATTAAAACCGCGCTTGTTGCAGTAGTGCGAATACACAAGTGCGATGAACGCAGAAAAAAAATATACACAATATTATTAAAATAAAAGAATAGCACATGCAAACACAAAATAAAAGATTAATAAGAAAAAAATATTAGAGAAGTAATATCATGACGAACAAGTACATGCCAATCGCATCAAAATGTAAATGTGGAATAGAGTACTCCTCTTCTCTAATGAAAACTGAATTTCGAAAACACTATCCGCGGGAATAATCTTCGAAGTGTTTCCACGTCTTATTTTTTAAAGCTACATTTTGTTTTTTAAATTTAAATCTTTGGAATTTTGAAATGACTTTCTGTAATTTATACATTCAAAAAATTCCCGAGATTTAAATTTCTCGCTGGAATCTGAGAAAATATGAAAAACCTTATTATGTCGTTTACATGTAAGGCATTGCTGGTATAGAAATTTTGACTCTTTGGATTTTATTCAACAACTAAATTCAAATATAATATTAGCGAAGCTAGTGTGAATGAATCTAAAAACTTTTGATTCAATTCATACAAAAAATGTTCAACTTCATTCCCTTATTTCTCTGAATTTTAAAAAGGTGTAAAATTAGTTTTTCGGAAATAATGTGTTCTAAAGTTACTACTGAAGAATGATAAAATTTCGTTTTATTTTTAATTACTGAAAAGATCGATTAAATTTTGAATATTCGGCCATTTATGTTGGATGCATTAGTCTAAGTCCTCATATTTTATGAAGCATTCCACGTTATCTTACAAGCATGGAAATCTCGCTATATTAAATGAAGAACGTCTTTCCGCTCGTTACAGTGATAGTCGGTCGAACTTTCTTGTGCGACAAAATACCGTCAGATTTGAATCGCTAATAACTACGAGACTAATAATACAAAATGAATGGTTGACCCCACAACGGATGGATCATATCTGTAAGAGTTTGTCGCATAGCATTTGTTTTGCATGTGACGTCATCGTACCAGTGTAGGAGCATGTGCGTGATTGTTATGAAGTAACTTTATGTAAAGTTATAAATAAGTGTAGCGTGGAAACGCGTTTAGATGGAAGGTTGATTCTGGTATCATTTTAAAGAGCTTGAGGAGTATTACTAGGACCCAAAATGAGACAATAAAAATATTTATCGGAATATAAGTAAGAATCGGTATTAAATTGAAAATTTCAAACTCCGCATGTTTTTTGATTGTAACGTGCAGAGTTTTCTTTCGAATTGTACGAAACTTATAGAATACCTGACAATACGTTAAAAAACATTGCATTAAAATTTGAATTAAAAGAATTGAATATTAAGGGAAATATGAGCATTTGTAGTAAATAATGTTTTACTGCGCATACGCGAAATGTAGTTCTTTATACTATCAACAGATGGCGCCATCAAGAGCTACTATAAATAAAAGATAAGAAAGGCGCAGTTCGGGTCCGCGCCGTAGATTTTTCGTGTAAACGTCGGGATAAAATTATAAAACAATTGTTTCGGATTAATATGTAATTTAATTATCAATCTCTTTAATAAAATATTTACACAGAGTAGTATAATGTTTACAGAATAGATAAATCACAAGTTTATAGCATGTAGCAAGGGTCTGTGGTAGCTTCTGACTTATCTATTTTGTAACCATTATACTACTCTGCGTAAATATTGTATTAAAGAGATTGAAAATTAAATTATATATTAATACGAAACACTTGCTTTATTATTTTATCCCGACATTTTTACAAAAATTATACGGCGCGGACCAAAACTGCGCCTTTCTTATGTTTTACTTAGAGTAGCTTTTGATGGCGCCATCTGTTGTCAATATATATCGGGCTAATATATAGGTTATCGGGCTAATATATAGATCGACAAACGGTCAACCTTTTGACTTATTTTGCCAGAAATTTGATACAAATATGCAATTTTGATGACAAATTAGATTAGATTAACGCCCGTTTTAAAGAAACACGACGGCCATTTTGGAAAGGACGTCGCACTTTTGAACCACGGTCAGATGACGAGGACGACGCCTGAGCTTGCGTCCCCTCTCCAAACTTCCGCACGACACGAGCGGCAGGATGTTTGGCCCCCTATGTATGATTTAACATGCAAAGGGCCCACATACACGGCAGTCATTCAGTGGAATCGCGTTTCGAACCTGGAACCGTCCGGCCCCGAGGCCGAGACCTTAACATAAGCCACCGCGGGCCTCACAGTTTTGATAATAAAACTCTGAACAAAATTTTAATTTTCTACTTTTACCCTCTTTTTTAGTTATCAGGTTCCCATGCACATGGGCAGACAGACAGACGTCCTGCTAATAGCTTTCGTTCAAAATTCCGTAGAAATCTACAAATGTGGTGTAAAGACCACATACCAAATTTCATTTGTCTAGATTAATCCGTTTTTGATTTATTGTACTCACAATCAGACAGACAGAGCAACATACATAAATTTAAAAATATATTTTTCGGGTTAAGGGGCGTCTAAAACGCGGAGATCCATCAAAGTCTCGAACTCTTATTTTGACGTGAAACGCCTTCCCGCTCGTTACAGTGATGGTCGGTCGAACTTTCTTGTGTGACAAATTACCGTCACATTTGAATCGGTAATAACTACGAAACTAATAATGCGAAAAGAATGGTTGACCCCACAACGGATAGATCATATCTGTAAGAGTTTGTCGCATAGTGTTTTTTTTTGCCTGTGACGTCGTCGTACCACTGAAGGCGCATGCGCGTGATTGTTATGAATTAGCTTTAAGTTATATATAAATAAGTGTACGGTGGAAACGAGTTCAGCTAGGTGGTTGATTCTGGTGTCATTTTAAAGAGCTTGAGGAGTATTACTAGGATCCAAAGAGAGACTATAAAAATATTTATCAGAATATAAGTAAAAATCGGTATTCAATTGAATATTTCAAATTTCTCATTTTGTTTTATTATAACACGCAGAGTTTTCCTTTGAACTATACGAAGCTTACAGAATACTTGACAATACGTAAAAGGAACATTGTAATAAAATTTGAATTCAAAAATTTGAATATTGCGGGAAATATGAGCATGTGTAGTAAATAATGTTTTACTGCTCATACGCGAAATGTAGTTCTATATACTGTCAACAGATGGCGCCATCAAAAGCTACTCTAAATAGCACATAAAAAAGGCGCAGTTCGAGTCCTCGTCGTAGAGTTTTCGTGAAAATGTCGGGATAAAATCATAAAACAAGTGTTTCGTATTAATTATGTAACTTAATTACCAATCTCTTTAATACAATATTTAAACAGAGTAGTATAATGATTCCAGAATAAATAAATCACAAGATTATCGCATGTAGCAAGGGCCTGAGGTAGCTTGTGATTTATTTATTCTGTAACCATCATACTACTACGTGCAAATATTGTATTAAAGAGATTGGTAATTAAATTACATATTAATACGAAACACTTGTTTTATGGTTTTATCCCGACGTTTTCACGAAACACCTACGGCACGAACCCGATCTGTGCTTTTCTTATGTTTTTTTGGTGACTACAATGTTTTCTCTTTGTTATATTTCGAATACAGAAAAAAATAAGGAGATTCATTGACGTCTTCACTCGTTCATCGCTAAAGAATATGCGTATAAAATGCTTATTAAAGGTTTATAATTTCTGCTCTACTTGAATTACCTCTAATTACTGAGTATTTATACCACAGTGTGACTGCTCTACAGTGAGAGCTCTCGTGTAGTATATCAAAATCACTCCGACTTGGCTCAAAATCGTCCGTGGCATCTGAATGACAGTCGCTGCAATAGCTCAAGTGTTGAGGCCGGAGTCCTAGTAGCTATCACCGGTCGCGGTCCGATCCGACCCTTCCAGTAGGAGGCACGCACTATCACCGGCCGCGGCCCGATCCGACCCTTCCAGTAGGAGGCACGCACTATCTCCGGCAGTGGGAAAGCTGAAGCCATTATTATACCCACCAGGGAAGCGAGACGCCGTTTACATATCCGGAGGCTTCTCATTCACGTACTCATGGTGCCCGCAAGTGGGACACTCTGGTATAGTAATTCGATCTATATATTTGGTTATTCTCAGTTTGGTAAACTAAAACTTGCTCTTACGGATCAAAATCCGATCAGTCAAACAAACTGCTATTGCAAAATTCTCTGAATGTCGAACATGAACTTGTTCCGTCATTGCTACGTTTTATACTCATAACCAACTAAAATTAGTATCTTTTAGATGTATCTCGATTTAGTCGCATTCTGTTTCCATTGGTAGAAATCATTCATTTTTTTTCTGTTTCCACCTTGTTTCCTTTTAAATGACTATAAAAGCCGGCTGCCCGGCTTCCTTTCCAGAGATGCGTATGAAAGCAAAAATCAGAGAAAAATATTTACTGTGACGGATCCTGACGCCATACCTGTGTCGAGCTGATAAAACAAACAAAAACAAAAAAGCAGCGGGGTTGTGGTATTTTTTTGTCTTATTCACACTAGAGAGGGAAAGCAAACTCGCTGGGGATGTTTATGTGGCAAGTTTATTCGCGGGAATACATAGCAGACCATACGACAAATGCATATTCAACAAAAATATTCATTCGAATAATATCTCTTTTGGAGTATATATAGGGACATGAATGCCAGAAATCGCATGGCTAAAATGCAAGTGTATATAGATATTTATTTGTTTGTTTGATATATGTATGTATATTTAAAAAGCGGGGAAAGATCCAGTAGTTTGAGTGGACGCGATATATGCACACAGAATTTAAGAAAAAGTTTGGATATTTTGCAGAAAAGTTGGCATCACTAAATAAAATGTTAAAGGATAAAAATTTCGTTTTTAGGATTTTGGAATGCATAGAATGTTTGGTTTTTGAGATATTTACTTATATTTTTTGCCTTTTTTTATTATTGAAAGAACTTCTTGGAAGGAAGAAGTCTTTCAGGTCTAAAAATTGGAAAATACGACTTTTTACCTGGAAATTTGCCTGGTTTGATAAAAGAGAAAGATAAAAAGTAACTTGCTGTTTTAGTAAGCAAGAACTCCAGGATTCGTGTTTTTGCACTTTGCAGTTTGGGTTGAATTGAAATGTTTCTAATGAACTGAACTTTTGAAGTAGCAAGAAGAAACTGACTCAAATTAATTCTTTTTTTGAAAGACAAATATCGATTCGTTTTGTCTCTAACGGCTGGGTTGTTTCTTAGGATTTTGTAAATGTTTCCAAATAATTTTTGGTTTTGAATTTCGATATAAAAACATTTTTGACACAGGTGAATTTTTTTCCATGATGTTTAATAGATATCCTAGAATTCTTTGCTTGGTTTCAAAAATAAAAGTCAACCGTGATAGACTTTTAACTTTTTTTGGCACGACCGTTCGCCTTAAATGTAAGTTAATCCTGGAAAAGACAACGCTGGAAGCTTTCATCTAGATTCCGGCTTCATCATTCAGACATCTGCGCATGCGGGGAAAAGGGAGACCCTCTCTACTACTATTCAGACATCTGCGCATGCGCGGAAAAGTGAGATCCTCTCCACTACGCAACTTCTTGTCACATGACGTTATCTTATCATTTTACAAAACCAAGTGCAGAAAATACTCAACTTTGGTGGAAAAGCTTACTTTCAAATAAACTATCAAAAATAAATATAGATAAACTCATATCTTTCCTCACTGAAAATGAGAGCCTCATAAAACAGCCACCGGACTCAACCAGTAGTTCATCCGACTCCGACCCAGATTTCTCTCCTTCACCAAGACCTCAGACGTATGGACTAAGACCCTCTAGAAGTTCAATACCAAGGACACTAATCAGTCCTCCTTCAAGTATACAGATGCAGCGAGCTTTTGGACCTGTCTTCAAATTGTTTTTGCTTCAGTCTTTTTATATGTAAACACACATTTTTCATCGTTTTTGTAATTTTCACATGTTTTTTGTCGATGTTAAAACACTGTATGTAAACTTTCTTTCTGTTCAATAAAGTTTCTACGCACACTCATTCAAACTCTCTACGCACTAAAGCAGTGAAATTGAACCAATGATGTAAAGTTCGATATTTCGCTGAGGTGCAATATCTTGACATATCTCTCGGGCGATGTAAAAAGTTATATTAGGTACAGACGTATAATTTGACTATTACTTAACCCATCGGGACGAACGCCGCGTATGTGCGTTTGCGCTAGATTTCCCTCAGGGCCAAGCGCCGCGTATGTGCGTTTGCGCTAGATTTCTCTCAGGGCCGAGCGCCGCATATGTGCGTTTGCGCTAGATTTCTCTCAGGGCCGAGCGCCGCATCCGTGCGTTAAGGCGAAATTGACTCTGTGGGCCGAGTGCCGCATATATGCTTTGGGCTTTCGGAACAAAATGTTTTCTATCGATGACGTTACTATTCCATGTTTCTTCCAACAGATTGGTCCCGTACATTAATATTTCTTTCTCCGAGGTCAGATTGTAGTCAATCACGTGTTTGTGAATCATTGGATTAGAATTGTATTTTCGGGACTAAACACGTGCTAGGAAGTGTAAAGAGGAGCACATGTTAAAGAGCTCTTTAACTCGTTTTGGATTGCTTGTTTATAATTTCTCGTTTCGCTTGGGTTGGGATTTATGGGAGATATTCTATCAAGGTTGTTTATGCCTCTCAGTTTTATTTCTATATTTATAGGCAAAAGAAGGCGTTATCTTTCCGAGGAATCGAATATGTAAATTTTTAAATGACCCTTCTATAGATTTTTCCGATTATAATGACAAAAAATAAATTATTAGAGTTCTTCAGATAGTTCTCAATATTCAGATTTTCAATTAGAAGAGGACAGAACTAATAAATCGGTTCGAATTCCGTCATATCAGTGGAGTAATAAAATAGAAGATATTTCATAAGGCTTTGAAGTTTTAATTATTAACATTTTCTTGAAGTATTTTATAATATTGAATGAAAATATTTATTTTTTTCTATGTTTTCATATTTTGCAACAATAATTTAATGTTAATTTAGGCACTTTCAATTATAGTGAAATACACTATATTTTAATTTTTTACTCAGAAATAAAATATTTTAATTAAACTTTTTTTATTATGAATAGAACATGATACCTTTTATCACATATTTAAAAATGGCTTCATTTCTATGTAAAGGGCACTTTTTATGCATTGTTATATAACTCGCCTTTTTTACGAAATTTAATGCGTGTTAGGCTTAGTGGGAGAAAATGCTTCGGTCGGTGGGCACCGTCGGCGCTTGCCTTTTTCCCTCCTGTGGGATTTCTTCCTTCAGCGGGAGTCCGTCCCGAAAGGGTTAAAGCGGACCATTCATCGTTGCTCCATTTTGGAATATTTGGAACAATGGAAGGAAAAACTAGTCGTCAAGGTCAAAAACTTATGAAATTTGGAGCAAATGGATTGGGAATGGTGGAATTCCAACGAAATCAAAATCCAAAACTCCATTCGCCGATTCCATTTTGGGACCTAGATGCGAGGGTAGCGGTAAAACAAAGGATCTGCCTACATTGGGACCTCGCGTCGAGGGTAGAAATGAAACTCGAAATTCCCCGCGCAGGGGAGGAGGAGGGTGTGTGAGAAGAATTCTTCGACTTTGAACGTTGCTCTAAAACAAACTTTGGAAGACCCGTGAATGCTAAGCCTAATTTTTGGAGTGGAATACAAACCAGGACAAATAGCTTAGCCCTTCCTTTTCATGAATGCCCAACTTAAAAGAGCGACGAGTGGATCGAAGTTTTTAGGGAGATTGAATTTAAAATTCCAAAATGGATGGATTTCTATGGCAGAAAGTACGGTTAAATCAAGTTTACTGGAATAATAACGATTCTTTTAAAATATAAGTATGAGTTTATTAAATATAAGTTTGATTTTTTAAAGTTAGTTAAAATTTTTTAAAGAATTTTAAGCATCTATTCTATTATTGTTTGCAAATTTATTCGTTAATTCGAGGATTTTCAGTATTCCTCACTTAGGCACAACAGCAGGCAGAGAAAAAAAGAGGTCTCAATAATATTGGTTTGAAATCATCAAGTCATTGGAATAAAAAAAATGTAATTTTTCTCTTCGAAGGAACACTATGAGACTTAGTACATTAGTTTAGTTTAGTTTAGTTATATTAATGTCCCGTTTTGAAGCAACACGAGGGCTATTTTGGGACGGACCTCGAAATTTTGAACCTCGGTCAGATGACGAGGACGACACCTGTTAGTACATTAGTAGTAGCACGATTACGGTGTTCACTCATTAATATATGAAATCGTACCAGCTAGCCAATTTCAAAGGAAAAAAAGGCTTAAAAATACGAGGATGGATCCATAAAGAGTTTACAAAGATAATAAAAAATCATGTATCAACAATAGACAGAAAACTCAGAAGGGAATTAAGAGACACACTTGCCGATCACTTTTCCACATTATTACCAAATCTATTTAGGCATTTATCTGAACGCAGGACCAACTTGTTTAACCTGGATTGGTAGAAATCACGTCCCTGCCCTTTGAGCCAGTTCTCGGCAGCTGTTTTCACTTCACTGTCAGAAGAGAACCTTGTTCCAGATAAGTGCTTGGAGCCCAGATTGGGTGTCAAATCTGGGCTGCATGGGAGGTGGCTCCAGACTTCCCACTTGAGCCTTTGCAACAATTCTTGAGTTTTGGGAGCAGTATGAGTATTGTCATGCAGGAGGATGGCACCATCACTCCACATGAGAGGGTGTTTGTATCGGTTGACTTCACGATGGCCCAGGGACTATTTCCTTTTTCCGAAATAGGAGGAAGATTTATCTGGCCAAAAACTGGCTTGACACCCAATCTGGGATCCAAACACTTATCTGGAACAAGGTTCTCTTCTAACAGTGATATAAAAACAGCTGCCGAGAACTGGCTCAATGGGCAGGGATGTGATTTCTGCTAAGCCGGGTTAAACAAGTTGGTCCTTCGTTGAGATAAATGCATAAATAGATTTGGTGATTGTGTGGAAACGTGATCGGCAAGTGTGTCTCTTAATTCCATTTTGTATTTTCTGGCTATTGTTAATAAATAATTTTTTATCACCTTTGTAAACTTTTTTTGGATACATTCTCGTAAAACATTTTATTTCATTAAAATTTATGTGGAAATCTGTAAACTAAGCTCTCTCAGATATTATGCATATTAAGAAATATATGCAGTAAGCTGAATGGTTATGGTTGCTATGTTTTTATTCTTTTTTCAGTATATTTTAATCTAGCTAACATGCGCTGGACGTAAAATGTGTTGCGCGCTTTTAATGTTGAAACCAAATGTATATTTTTCAAGACTTTGTGGAAATATGATCGGCGAATATGCTTCTTAAGTCCCTATTGTATTTTCTGTTTAATGTCAATAAATAATTTTTTCTTAAATTTGTAATTTTTTTTATGGGTCCAACCTCGTATACCTCTCTATATCTACCTTGTGACGTTTATATTCATAGGCAGGTAAAAAAATCTTATAAAGCGCATGCAGATATGTGCAGAAATAAATTCTCGTCAAAACTGTATTAAAATGCAATCAATAGTTCATCGTCAGTTATCATCGCCAATTTTATGTAAGACGATCCGGTATGCTTATTAAGCTGGCATACTTTCTGACGAAAGGGAAATCTTTTTGAGTATGAACAACATTTGTTTCTCAACAAATATGTTAAAGAAATGTAACCCTTTTGAACAACTGCTATATATTAATTATGCAAGATCTTCAAATGTTTCTTGTTGTGAATGTTGCGATGATAATTATCATTCTGGTTCTCGAATGTAATTGAAACTAATAACTGCAGAATAAATTTCTAAAATTTATGAATAAAAGACTATTTATAGGAAAAAAATACAATAAACTATCTATGATTTTTTGTCCAATATGTTGAAAAAGAGAAATAATTTGCGAATCTTCTATGTTGATTTTATTGCAGTTAATGATATTTCATTGGTTAGCATCTTTATCAACATTTGAAATCAGTTTTGTGACAGAAAAAAGCATTAACTCGTTTTCTTGCGAAGTGCTTAAGTTTTCTTAAAAAATAATAATAAAAAAATAGCTATAAAAGTACATTATCAGATTATTAGGGGTATTATAATTTCATATAATTTCATTTATGGAGTTTTGGCAAGTATCACAATTTCATATCCATAAAAACAACGTACTACTACAAAAAATATCACTTCCACATACATGAAGAGGGGACAGTTGCCTGGAAAATACACACTGTAAATTGATGATATACCAATTAATCAAACTTGAGCAGGAAAATGACAAGGAAATGTAATTTTTAAAAAAATTTCAAATAGGTGAGTTATTACACGGAAACAATTAATCATTTTTTGACTAAAAATCAACAAAAAATATGCTACAAAACAGAAACAGTCTTGTAACTCGGCATTTTAAACCTAAAAATGACATTTATGATAAAAATAAAAATTAATTAATACTGAATGAATTTTTAATACAATCGTGGGAAGAAACACGTTTTGAAACGTCGTCCATTTTTTTTATCAAAAACATTTAGCAATTTTTCTATACTTATTTTATGTCATTTATTTTTTTACAATGATACATAAAACAATACAAAAAAAGCGTAATGAAACAAGAGATGTGCTTTAAATTATTTTATCCTATTTGTTTGAGTTTAAATTGCTATATTTTCGCGAAAAATTGATGCATATTACAGCATTTCTGGGGTTATTGCTTAGAAATTTTAATGTGGTTTATTATAAATGCTAATTAATCTTTCTTCGTTTATTTATTATCACCATTTACAAACTTACACTCTTTTGCAAATGATGTCGATATTGTCGGCGTGGCGAAATTTTAATTGTCTTTTTCATCAACATTTGATGAAAAAGGAATGTTTACAACAAATCTGTTTTTTAACAATCGTATTTAGAATCTTCGTAATGTGTGAAATTTGCATTGTGAATTTTAATATACAGTATGAATGCGTGAATTTTAATATGTAGTTATATTAAAAATAAGAACATAACAAGAAACTATATATTCGAATGTCTACTTTAATGTAGCGCGTTATTATTTTATTAGCTTAAATTGAATTTCAATTCAATATTTCTTTTAGTGATTTACTACTTTAGTACTTTTAGTTGTATTCACTTAAATTAAAAATATTAATTTTCCATTTTTGCTGATCGAATGAAATCAATATTTAGATTCATTGCCAGATTTGAAAATGGTATGGCTTGGTTAAAGAGGATTATCAAAGAAGATGGGTTTGCAATTTTTAAAAACTTTGCAATATATAAACTTTCTAATAAATTTATTATCCGACATTGATATTTATAGTTTGATTATTAAGTTAAGTTTCTTATAATAAACTAATTTTTTCTTTTATTATCATCTTGAAATAATCTGGGACTTACTTCCTTTTCTCATCCAACTATTGGGCTTCGTGGAGGGCCGGTACAGTAACCCTAAGGGTAACACGATATGGAGGTCCCCTGTCCTCCAGGCCATTATAATTGCTGGATTTAAATCTTGGTCTGTCTTTTCATATCCTTTTTATGTTATTTTAATTTTTAGCGCAATATTTTATATTTAATACTTCATTAAGTTTG
>BGPR01043227.1:0-13009 GCA_013235015.1 Araneus ventricosus
TTATGAATCAGCAGAGTATTCTACAAAAAGTATATAAAAAATTGCAAAAAAATGAAATTATGTGTAAGCTGCAACTACAGAATGATAATGAATTACATAGGAACTGAAAATTAGATAGCAGCACATGTTTTAGAAGTCATTAAAAAAAGTAAACTCATGCTATGGTAAGCAAAACCAATTATTTAAATTCTTTTCATTATTTACCATTAAAATTTCTTATTATTCCAAATTCATTTCATTGAAAAAATGAATGACACAATTTTTTTTTAAAGATTTTTTTTCTTCTTTCCTTTATCAAGGTGTAAGAAAACAGCTCAAAGAAAATATTACCAAACTATTATTGCTCAAGAAATGAAGATGGAAAAAAAAAATAATTAAAAATGCATTATATTCAGTGAATAATAAATGCAGCTCAAAAAATGTGAAAATCATTTTATTACAAGACAACAGACATGTGCGCCCAAAGGGAAATATTTTTTCTGCTTATCACAGCTGATCACGAATTTAAACTCCATGATCATGTTTGAGTTTTTAAACATTAATACTGCATTTGAAAACACATAGTATATACTCAATTTCATAACATTATTAATACAGATTTAAGGTCATATTTTAAGTAGCCTCTCTGCGTTATCACATTGCACGGGACAGTAAAATCTTGCACAGTCACTAGGCAGATTGAGCACAAATTTTTGAAACACTTGTGTTACAAATATGCTTTCAAATTCGACAACAAAACAAAAGTTAACACTATTCAGACAAATTGCTACAGCAAAACTAATGTCAGAAAAATAAGAGGATTTAACATCTGTCGGTGTAATTTTTGATTTGCACAGTAAAAAAATTTGCAGAAAATATATCATGGATTGAACACAGGTATGCATCAGCAAGAAACAAAATCCATTAAGCTACAAAAGCAGGGTTAAAAAGAGACAAGGAGAATTTCACTCTAACATACTACATGTCATATGCATCCTAAGAAAGATGAACTTGAAGTAGATTTTATATCTAATCATTAATTACTCTATGTGTAAAGTGTGCTGAAGAGTCAATATATTAAGTGAAAAACTTCAAGTTTAATTTTAAAATAGTGACGTTAGTATTTTAAATGCCGTTCAACTCTTCCTCGATAAAGTCCTCTGAAGTGATCCTAAATTAAAAATGTAAGTGTCTCAAGAAGTTATGTACACGAAGTAAAAATATATAACATTCTGTACAGAAAAGTAGGCAATAATGTAAAAATTGCTAAATTAAATTCAATCCACAAAATTATCATTGCTTTATACACTCCAAAAGGAGTAAAGTCAGATAAATATTCTATGGTAGAAGAGTCATAGTAAATAGCTGCCAGTTAATTGAAACCTACAAACTGTCTTCTAGAGTGAAACGCTTTGTACTCGGCTTTTATTGAATCAAAAAAATCTACTAGAAGTTGAATTCTTTCTTGGCGCAGAGGGTCAGCTATCAGAAACTCTGAGATTTGACCAAAGCAGAAGGCATTCCTCCCTCCAAACTGCCTGCCCCCCCACCCACCCGAGAGACAAAGGCATCACTCACCTGTCCGCTCTGTCCACTCTCGGGCAGGGGGAGGGGCTTGGCAACGCCTATGCGGACCACCCCTTTTGGTGCACCTTTCAGCGCTTGCACTGCAGCATCGAGACTAGCATTCTCTAGGTTAATGTCATTGACAAAGAGAAGTCGGTCTCCAGGAATGAGACGTCCGTCTTGCTGGGCCACACCGCCGGGTACCAGACTTCGGATAACTATCACAGTCTCATTGGGGTTCATGGGATCCTAGAAGGGAAATTTTCTCGCTTTCAATTTAAGGTGCTCTTAACTTACAAAACATTCAAGGCTGTTACAATACAATATAACCCACACAGCAATTTTAGTTTGCAACAAGTTTGACACGGTAAGTTCACAACAAGACTGCAGCAAGTTAACGCAAACAACGAAGTCACCACACGTTGAACTTGCAGCAAACTTGTCGCATCAAACTCATTGCAAACTATAGCAAAAACAGAGTATGCAAAACGAACCTTGGATTCGAACTCCGAACAACTGGCTCCCTAACTTGTCGCCTTAGCCACTCAGCTAGCGAGACTTCGATTGCCAAAGATAAACTGCGCTAATACACCATGCATCTACACGTTTTATTTTAAACTGTCTTCTTGCTTTCATTATTTTTTTAAATTTTGAGTTGATAATATGATTTGAAGTCAAAGATAGAGCAATTTTCGCTAAAAAAATATGTTTTGCTAGTAGAATAAGTTATGAAATTAGGGTTCAAAAGTAATTTCTTATAAAAATATGGGACACAAAGTAAATTATTATTTTTCAACAAACATTGACTGGTTTTTTAGGTTTAATTTTGTTTATGGACATTAGAATTTTAACATTAAGGATAAGACAATATATTTTTTTCTTTAAAGTGCGAGTTCTATATTTAGTAAAAAGATAGAGAACTTTTCAAAAGTAATTTTTTTTTATAAAAAGACCTAGTCAGTTTTTTTTTCAAATTATCATTGATTTAATGAATTAATAAAAAGAAAGACGGAGATGCTATTAAAAATCGAATGTTTTTCAAAACAGAGACAAAGATCAAAACCAGATATACGCTGCATCCAGGTTGTGGTGTGTAAGTGTGCCGAGTCAAATTTACAGCAAACTTGCATTGCAAGGAGGGTGATCGATTATGCTTTGTTACTTTGCAGGAAGTTTGCTGCAAAGTTGTCGCATCAAATTTGTCATGACAAGCTAATATCAAGAAAAATCACATTTGCTGCAAGTGTGCATGCTATCTGGGAAAGTTGTAATATAAGAAGGTTCAATGAAAGGAATGGTTAAAGACAAGGAGTTTCAAAAGTTCAATCAATAGATGGGAATCTCTCATATACGTGAGTAAAAGCTGCAAATAAAACTCTATATTAAGAGGAAATACACATTTAGGAAATCAAAATGAAAATATTTTAGAATTTACAGCAGTATGCATATCAAAATAATACAGTGAGAAAATTTCTTCTGAAACAGAAGGATAAGAGATGCTCAATGAAATTTTTAATACATTCTCATTTGGAAGAGAAGAGAAAAACTGATCTCAAGGACGAATGTTTAGTATAAAAAGGAGTTTCATACACTAACTTTATTAATTTCAGATGGTTTCTGAACAGTAAATAGCCATCTGAGGTTGAAACTTTGCAAATTTATATAAATTTATATATTATAAATACACAGGAAAAAAATGGCTTGGAGTTACAAAACAACTAGTACAAAGTAATTTTTTTCCAGCACAGGCAATATAAGTAGCGCACTGAAACAAAATAACTATTTGGACGGGGGGGGGAATGTAATTTTAAGTACCATTAAGAGATAATTTTTATTCAGTATGTTCGATATATGTCAGTAGAATATGAAAAATAATGCATAAATCAATTTTTGAATTTGCATTATTTTTGAGCATTAACCCCAAACAGTGTAGTTTTTTGAACCATCTAATTAAATGTCCCTCTTCTGTTTTGGAGATGCATTGTCGCATTGATCCAACTACTTGTCCATAGAACACTTGATATGATAATGGATGACCAGGGTCGTTTTTGTATCCAGTTATAAGCTAAAATTAAGCCAATCATACAAGTTTAAAAATGACGTAAATCGGTGCACAAGTGAAGATTGGAAAAACTGTTAAGGGGTTAACATAAATAGGTCTTTCTTCATTTTTTACAAATATGGAAAGAAAAAATATTTAATTTAAATAAAGGGAAAATTAATTTTATTTTATTTATAATAAATTATTTTTTTACTGCTTTCCTAATGCAGCCTTACTGTAGCATATTCTGAAATCTTTTGTTTGATTCATAGAATTTTTAATCAGCGGTTTTAGAGTTAGCAAATTTTTTACGTTATTTATGGTCTTTCCTTTCATAAATAAATAACACTAGCCTTAAAATGAGGAATTTATAAACTTTTGTTAAAATTAAGTTCATTCTTTATGCTATATTAATAAAGTTGATAAACAAAAAGCAAGAAATAAATATTATTAAATACAGGAGAATAATAAATACGAAAGCATTCATTAAAATAAAACATGGTTCACTATGGAATTAAATTTATGGTTCATTTATGATGTTCATGCCAAGTAAGATGATATGGATAATAAACGTCATGGAAATTGCCTTGCATAAAATTGCTCAATCTATTTATCTAAAAGATCCCACGTAAGAAGTTTTAAAGAACTCTGTTTACTGCAGTAATTTTGTATTAAATGTAGAACAGAAAGTATATTTAAATAACTATCATGATTGAATCAACTCTTCATCGAATTTTTTGTAGTATTAAATTCTGATTTACTTTGAAATTCTCACACACAATTTACATGAGAACTATTACCATCTGACCAAAAAGTCAAATGGTCCACTTTAACTTGATTTAAAAATAATATCTATTAAAATGCACCTATGATTTTTAAATAACTGAAGCAATGATATTATGCTTATCTAGACAATGATATGTATAAGCTTATGAATAAAAATTTGAAAATGCAAAAATCTGCTACTATATTAACTTTCCTAACATGGAATTTAAGCAATCCACATCTCTTTATGTATATAAATCTTATAATTTAAATAGTTAAGCAATTAAACTATCTGTTCAAAATGTAGAGGCTAAATATTAACTAAATTAATAATATAAAATATTAACTAAAATAATATTAAGTTAAATATTTTTAATTTAGAGAATTTGAAAAATTACACGAGAGGCATTGGATATTATCAATATTCAAAAACAACGTTTGACAAATGAAAGAATATTGTCAGTCAGTACCATTAATGCCAGTATTCTACATTTTATATAATTCTGAATTATTTAACAAGTTAGTTCCAATTTATCTTCATCCCAATCCTGATTGTACTCGAACCCAGGTAGCACAACAAGTTGCACGATACTGTAAAATATTGCTCAATATTATATAATAGTATGTGATATTGTACAATATTACATAATATTATGTAATATTGTACAATATTATACAATATTGCGAATATTGTTTAATATTATATAATAATATGTGATATTGTACAATATTGCAAATATTGTTCAATATTATTTAATATTATGTGATATTGTACAAAATTATACAATATTGAAAATGTTGTTCAATATTGTACAATATATTTGTGCTACTGGGGAAGAGGCATGCCACTTACCTGATAGTCGAGTATGCTAAAACCTAATCCTCTGTCTCCTTTCATGAGTTCAATGATTTGAGGCTCACTGCTCCACATGGCCAGCCCAGTCAGAGGTTCAAGAGATCTAGATTTTAATTTCGAGAGCGCAGCCTCCATCGGAGGGGAAGAAGCTGCCGTGCCAATAGCTAAGGAGCCGTCTGATTTCGCTTTGACTAGTCGCTCAGAAGTAGGAGTGAGGGAGGTAAGGCTGCCACCAAAAGGCCCAGACAGCATGCCGCGGCCCATGAAATCCGGGACAGTCGACAGGTCGTATTCCATGTGGTACGGATTAGAGAAGTTGGCCTGGTTGAAGGACGGAAAAACTTCTCGTTCAGCAGCTTTGCGACGTGCGCACACCATCCTCACATGGAGAGGCAGTTCTTTCAGGGTTGCAACCACGCCATGGTGGTTCATTCCGAGCAGTTTTTCACCATTCACCTGGAAAATGCCAATGAACATACATCAGCGATTTATGCAGAAAGAAATTATTGAAATGCAGAAGAGGCGAAACAGTTAAAAGGCTGATACATGTATATTAAAGATATTATTTACAGAACTATTATAATTTTTTTCCCTCAGCCTGCAGGCTGGCATAGATGCTGCATTAGAAAAAAAAATCATCTTGGAAAACTGGAAGGTGAACGTAGGTTCTAACATGTATATCCTATCCAATATTTCTTACATATTCAGGGTGGCTACAGAAACTGTGAAAAAAATTTCCCTGACTAAACTTACAACATTTCCCTAATTTACGGCAACTAATTATATTAGTTTCCTGGCTTTCTACCTACTCAGAATCACTGTATGTGTACAATATACATTATAAAAACACTTTTACAAGTTATTTAATATGAAAAAAATAATATATTTTTATGAAATTTAATTTTTAAAAAATGGAATGAACATTCTAATAAATATATTAAAACAGTATATTATATTTCTTATATGCAAAAAATACTGGAATTTTTAACAAAATACTTTGCTTCTAACTGCATAAGAATTCTCAGAAACATTAAAACTACTCTTTGCAACACAAGTTAAATTATATTAACAGTAAAGTTTATTACGATCTTTGCTCAAAACTTTAAAACAGTTCATTAACTAATTAGTGCTCTTTGCATGAGTACCAGAATAACATGTTGCAGCATAAATATAAAATAGTATAATTATAAGTACCTAATAATATATATTTTATCAAAGATTTAAACAAGAGAAACTCCAAAAATATTACTTCAAATCTTTATTCTTTAACAAATCATAAGAAGTTCATTGCTTTAATCAAAAACTTATGCTTTTATATATGAATATAAGTTTTTTTTAAAAATTCCATTTATTATTACAAGTAATGCTAAACATAAGATACTAATTTATAGATAATAACTCAAGTAACAAATAACTATTAATTTCCCCTGATTTCTAGATATCTTTACGAATTTCCCTGATTTTTCCAGATCGATAAAATTCCCTGACTTTTCCCCGATATCCCAGTTCTGTCGCCACCCTGATATTATATCCAATCAAAATTTCTCGAGTTATCTTCTTCACAAGAGATAACATGTGAAAATTGGTTCACGCACACATATAAGCTTTCAAACGAGGGGTGATTTTAAGTTCTAAGGACCTAAATCTGCGAAACTATGCAGGGATTTTTGGGAAATCGAGTCATGATATGGCAATAGGTTATATTAATCACAGTAAAAACAAAATGCAAATATAGCAGATGATCTGATAATACTTCCGAAGCAGTCTTTTTTAATGTGAAAAATTTTGTTTATACGTTAAAAATTCATTGTCATGAAAAATGAAGTGGTCCTTTTGACGAAGTTAAATAAATACCTAAAATGCATGAAATACTTTTAATCTTTCATTCAAACAGACAATTCAGAAGATTAAGATTTAACAGTCTGTTAGGTAACGTGCATTTGAAGTGCCACCTGTAACAAAACTAAAAATGAATATTTATTCAATAGGAGAAAGAGTTGAGTGGCAAACAGGTACCTCTCACCTTAGCCAAGGGGTAGGACCCTCTGAATATGTTTCAGCCACTCACCCTAGCAGTGGTCCATTTATATTTTTAGCCAATCACCTTTCCAGTGTGGTCATCTCATCAATTGAATAAGTTCATATATCCAACTATCCGTTCTTGCGATGTGATCAAATAGCTGCATTTCTTACCATGTAACCACTTGCCCCAGAGGTGAGACAGTGGAAGTATTGCGATAAAATGGCCTTATAAAGGTTTAAATTAGGAGATTTTTGCCTATCTGTTATGCGTGAGATGTTCATGAGAATACAGTACAACCCCACTAATCCGAACTAATTGGGACCGGTGCCTGTTCGGATTACCCGAAATTCCGATAAAAATAGAAAAGAAAAAGATGTGTGCTAAAAAAGTGTAAGTTATAAGTACTCAGTACTACAATTTCTTGAATTCTTTTATTCAAAAGCATTAGAAAGAGAATATGTCTCCCCTTTTCATTAGAATAATGGATGTGCTCCTGTATGAAGTGATATTATCTTATGGCGAATTGCATTAGTTTCTTCAATGTGTACACAATTATGCATGCTGAAAAAGTCCTTTTTTGTTTTTAGTATGTATATTTAAATCTTTTCAGGTAATCTTTTCAATTACGTATAATTTTCGAAAATAAAATCGGTTTGGATTAACAGGAATTTCGGATTAGCGGGGTTCTACTGTATAAACATATATCGAAAATGAGACTCAAGTTCAAATGAAAAAGCGATAAACATAATGTAAAATCAGACACGATTCTACGATAAATACTTATAGTTTCAAAAATTTCAAAGCACATACAACTAAATATATATAAAATGTTTATACTATCTTTAAAATTAAAAAAAATTATCTTTGAAATGATGCAGGTTTTTAGTTGTGCAATTTTTTCCTTAAATTTGACAATTTTTAAAATATATTTTAATGCATAATTTTTAAAAATAGTTTGCAATTCTGTAATGACAGCCACTAATTTCATTTACTCATCAAATCTTAAAATCTAACATTTCTCCTATCAATTATTAATATATATTAATTATAAGAATATAAAACTTCCTTTTATTGTAAAAAATTGCAGTCCATTTTCGTTGCTTTGCCATTTATATTTAGTCGTTTTTTTTTGTTAATAAATTTACTTTTTGGATAGATTTAATATATTATTTTGATAGATTTACATTTTAGCTATGATCTTACGCCATTTTATTCATTTAGGGCAAGATAACCTTTTCTGGAGATTATGCCATTTATTTATTTGTTGTAATTAGATTAAACATTCAAGCTATAATTCGATAAATAATGTGTAATAAATTTAATTTAAATCAAAATTATGCATGGCCAAAATAAAAACTAATCTTCATCCAATTTCATGATTTTAAAGGGCCATTTTGCCTAACATTTTTTTACGAACTGAATGTAAAGATCTAAATCATTAAGTTGATTAGATGCACAACATATTGCCTCAAAATTTAGTTCAAATACTAATACACATTTCCTGCCCAGTTTGGATTCTATACAATGCAAAAAAATACCCAGATCTCTTTAATAAAAAAAATATCAATTATTTATGACCCTATTAGCATAAAATGCTAATCTCATATGATATTTTTATGATGTATATCAGAATATCGTAGTAACAAAGTGGAGATATTGTAAAATATGTTGAGCTAATAGGAGAGATTTAAGTTAATCATGTTATGTGACAGCCGAAATTATTTCATTAGATTTATATGCACAAATTCTTGTTCTTTAATGGCTGTGGTTGGATGAAAGAGATGTACATGAAAATACTAAAGAACATACTGTGATAAAACATGCTCCATCAGTTTACAAAAAAGAGTATCTACTTGAAAAATAATAAGCTCACCTATCCAAATTGAAACTTTCACTGACATTAATTTCTATCTGAGCACACATATTTGTCAGCATATTTAAGGGGAAGGCATTGTACTGATTGGTTTTGGTTGGTAACAGAATTAAAAGTTCAAACTAACCATTTCTTTAATTAGCCAAACACAACTATTACACAGAAAATTTATTTCATTCAAAAGAATAATAATAATCCAAGAAAAATACATCACAACATTCTAATAAAATAATTAAATTTATTAAAGGTGCTTAATAAAGAAAATTGTCTGACATGATGCACTTCAATAACATTCACAAAATGTTCAAATACAAGCATAGTTTGCTATCAAACAATAGAAAGACACAAATACAATAAATTTAATATATATTCTTTCATTCTTTAAAGTGTTTATTAAAACTTACTATAATTTTCTTACTAATTTGTATGTAAGTTAATGGAATGGTATGTTTTGAAACTAAACAAATAACAGGCATATATTTTGAAGTAAAGTAAGAACTCGGAATATAATATACAACAATAACATTAATTTTATTCCTAAAATGTATAGAAAAAATACTTATAAAACTATTAAATATATCATGAATAACGTAATTTATAATGCAATGCTTAATAATTTGAAATAAATTCGTTATTTCCTTCAATTTATGATAAGATATGCATTATCTGCTTGTACCCCTCCCCCCGTAAAAGAAAACTATAAGCACGCACGCACACACACACAGAGAAGAGCAGAGAAGAAGAATAAAATTTTTATCTAGATGCCATGAACAAATATGTGAAGATTCATTTTCATTTAAAAGCTTCTGACAAAGTTAGCAAAAATGATATGATTTATATAAGTTTTCACATAACAGAAAAATAAATTTTAAAAAGTCACAATGATGGAGAAGCATCAGCATCTTATAAGGCATAAGGACACAGTATATTAATGTCATTTTTTCAGCTTTTAGTAAAACACAAAATAAAAAAAAATGTTATTAGCTGAAAAAAAAAATGTGAAATCATATTTTCAAAATATCAAATTATGAACTTATTTAAGAGTTACTGATTTTAAGGCTAGAGATAGAAATATTGAAATTTAAATGCAGACCAGAATATACAAACACAACATACAAATAAGTTAAGTTGAATCACAAATTCGCTTTAAAGCATGAAGTTGATGGTGAAAAATGAATAAGTTAATGGTGATAATAAAAAAGTTCTGGCTTTTGTTGCATGTGGTCATTCATATTCAATAAAATTTCAAAATAACTGATGATATAAACAAATACAAATATCAAATTAAAATTTGTGCTGCTCCTCAGTGAAAAGCAATATCTAATCATAGATGAATGAAAAAAAAGAAGCTGAAATGGAAAACTTACTTCCAGTAATTCATCCCCTCCCTGCAATTTTCCATTCACACCAACCGGTCCGTCAGGCAAAATGGAACGAATATAATGATGAGGTCGGACTTCCTTTCCATCCTCGACATCAACAGTTCCTTCCAGGCTAATCCCCAGACCACCACCTTCTCGGAACTTGGACAACTGAGCAACCTGTGGGATATCCACAAAAAATGCAGGTAAGTAACCTGAATACACGAATAACAAGTTAGATATAAAAGTTATACACCGATTCGAAACAAAAATTGTGACAACCATAAAAATCTTATAGTCTGAAAATATTTTGAGGTATAAGGGTGGATCAATATAATATGGTGTATTTTTGGGTGAGTGTGTTGAAAACTGTGGTTAGAGGTAGAGTGGGAGGTAAGAAAGACAACCCTTATTGCGGGATTTACTTGCCAGAATCCCTAATTGTGTGGAGTCACGTGATACTGTTGGCGCTCGGCCAACAGTATCATCCGGCATGCATTCGGTTGTCATTCATTCTGCGTCATGTTTACGACTAAAGAAGAGCAACATGGTGTTCAATCTGGAGTCAATCGCACGGAGCCACATGATATCTGCTGGAGGCCAGCCAACAGTATCGTCCGGCAAGCATTCGGTTGTCATTTCATCCCCATCTGTGTCATATTTCTGACTAAAGAAGAGCAACATGATGTTATTCATTTTTTAGTGGAAGAAGGTGTTGGAGTCTCCTATTACCATATGTGTGAGGCAATCAAGGCCAACCAGTCTGGCCTGTTGTCCTCTGGAGTAGTTTTGCTCCATGATAATCTGCAACCACATACGAAAACTCGCATACTGAACAAGTTGACGAAGTTTGGGTGAACAGTGTTGGAACACCAGCCATACAGCCCCGATCTTTCACCATGTGACTTTCATATTTTTGTGAAAAGGGCATTGAAATGTCATCCCTGAAAAAGGCATTGAAAGGTCGCCATTTTTACTAGGACAACAGAGTCATAGACACTATTCAAAACTGGTTTCAATCTCAACCAAACACGATATTCACCACTTGGTGAACCAATGAGTGCTTGTGTAATTTTGGTGTATTATGTATAAAAATAAACTATGTCATTTCATTCTGTGGCTCCTGTTCCGTTTTCATTCCCTCCACCCTTAAATAAACATTTAAAAACAGCAAATTCAAAAGGACGATCATGTTTACACATCTAGTATGAACTATAAGCACATTTAGTGATATTTTTCAGTTTCCAAAATTCTAATGACATTAATAACTCATGGTTACAGGATTATTAACTAAAAAGGGTTTTTTTTCTGTTTCCTAAATGCTAATGCCATCATTAACTCATAGTTAAGGGAACATTTCGAAGTGGTAGAAAAAAAAAAAAAGAAAAAAAATGTACATCAGCATATATCCCATGTTTGTTCCTCTTAAATGAGATGCTATAAAAATATAATTTTTTGACAGGAAACAAAATATTTTTATTTCGATAAAATTCAATTTTGAAGTATTTTAATTCAAATATTTATCTTGTTTGAAAATCTCCAAGCGGCAACTTTTCATAATGTTGGGAGGGGGGAGGAGAAAGAATGCTATGCCACAAACAGCATTACTACTACTAATATAATTTCTTTTATGCATGTTAAACCATCAATCAATCATTAAATGGAAGCAATACACAGCTCTAAGATCTTAGAAAAGAAATATAAAACAAAAACAGCAGCTATTTAATAGAATCATCAAAATAAAATTTGATCTACTAAAATTTACTCCAAGTAAGATAATCTTCCCCTTATTTCAATATTTATTAAAGAATCAGAGTCAGACAAGTGACGGGTTATTCTGTAACAAAACCAGTTAACCGGTAACAAAACTTTAATGGTTGGGTGCATTATAGAAAAAAGTTCCAATGCATGCTTTTGTGTTATAAAAATGAAAAGGATCATAAATTATCATGGTTAAGTTTGCATACCCATTCACTTTTGTAAACAAATTATTGGAAAATGAATAGAAAAAAGTACCAAATAAAATTAAGAATACTCTCTGCACATTAGTTCAGTGCAAATAATCCTATCAAAATCTTATTAGGGCATTAAACAATATGAAAACAAAACATAAGCCTCATAATTATTTCAAAGAAACAAATTGGAATGTTAAACTTATTTTATGTTTTGACAATCAGTTGAAGTAAAAATCTGCCCAAATCTAGGTAAGAGTTTTTATTTCAGCGACTGAAAATGTTTCCACAGTTTGATACCATGTAGGCAAATAAACTTTTTCCAAAATCATGCAAAGAAAATTTTATTTAATAATGTGAAGAATTTACTGGTTAAATATAATTAATCTATAACAAAAATAAGCATCAAGAATAATGATGAAAATTATTTATAGGCGAGTCAATAACTAAAGAATATATCATTACAAATTACAGAATATTATTTCCAAATACCTGTAAGGAAAGCCAAAAACGATACAAGAATATATATATAAAAAAAAACCATTTGTACAGTGGAATTTTATTTAATAAAAAGCAAAATTATTTTTATGCAT
>BGPR01043228.1:0-13009 GCA_013235015.1 Araneus ventricosus
TATTTTGTTCTTGTGTCAGGTAATGATATCGTCTCATAATCTTCATAACGTGACTCAGCTCCATTTGGGTGTTAACGTGAAAATATCACCGTTTCCTTAAAAAATTGTATTTTTTACATTTCTTCCACGCAATGCAAATTAATATGCAATGTTCTCTATCAGAAAGATTCGCGTGAGAACTTCGCACAAAAGAAGAAAACAAAATTGTATCTCGGAGCTTGATATTAGAAGGAAACATTTGCATGATTGTCAGACATGACAACGGTTAAATATCTACATTTTTCCACTTAAGAACATTCTTGATAGGAAAAAATATTGCACGAGGAAGTTCATCTGGAAAATAAACAATGAAGCATTTTGGGGGGAATCAGTCTCTTCGCATAAAATGACGTATCTGATTAGTACATCGCATTATTGAACTTTTGATATTTAAATGCATAATTAAGTCAAAAATGCAATTAATTTTAAATGCAGAAATATATATATATATATATATAAGAAGAAAAACATAATAGAAAAACAATAAAATAACAAACTTTCATATCAAATTCGAAAAGATATGAAATTCTTTCTCGTTTCCACCCCTATTTTTTCGTTTTCCCAACAATTGACTTTCGCAGAGGGTTGGCGCCACAAAATTTAGATTTAATGCGACATATCAGTAGGCCGCGGTGGCCTAGTGGTAAGGTTTCGGCTTTGGGGCCGGAGGGTTCCAGGTTCGAGACCCGATTCCACTGAAGATCCGCCGTGTATGGGGCCTGTTGCACGCTAAATCATACGTAGTGGTCAAACGTCCTCCCGTTGGTGTGGCGTGGAAGTTTGGAGAGGGGGGTGCCAGCTCAGGTGTCGTCCTCGTCATCTGACCGAGGTTCAAAATTATGAGGTCCGTCCCAAAATAGCCCTCGTGTTGCTTCAAAACGGGACGTTAATATAACTAAACAAAACATAAACAGCGACATATCAGTTCCCAAGGCTGATAGGCATGTGATTGTTGGAATTCCAATTCGAGGTTGTCTTTTTTCATAGTGTAAGAGTCTTTAATCAAACGATCTTTTGTATTTCATTTGTATGATTACTGATATGGTAATTTAATTTTAATTTTAATTTTTAGATTAATATTTGTATATAATGAAAATAAAGCACATATTTTGGCAATAATTCAACATAGTTCGCTTCTTTAGTTGTAGCTTTCGTAATTTTGTTAGTTATTTTTGTTGAATATATATTAAAAGAATATTAAATGTCTCAAATAGAAAGTGTCATTTAATTAAGAGATTTTTTTTAAAAATTCTTAAGTCAAAAGGATTGTAAAAGAGAAAATGCTTGATTTTCTGTCTTTTACGTTCTAATATGGATCAAAATATCGTAAAACTTTAATATGTATTTATAATTCCAATCCACATTACAACTATTATTAATTATTAATCCATAATAATTTTTTTATAATGGATTGATAATTCAATATAAAAATTGCATTATGGATTGAACTAACATATATTTTGATGTAACAATAAATACCAACAGATAGCAGGTGAAATCTAATTAGGAAATTAAATAAACTTGTAGGTGAAAAGATTAAAAATGGCAATATATGTGCTCTTCTGTCGTGAGCTCAAGGACAAAGACTAATAATTCGGTATAACTATATTGGACTAATTTATTTGCTGCTACTACGTATACATGCAAATCTGTTCATAAAGTGATAAATGAAAGTTTTAAAGTTAAAATGGACCAAGTCCTTGAGATTCATTTCCGAGAAACAAGCATCAAGGATCAGCTGCATTTAAAATGACAGTGGACTTCTAATTGTTCTAGTGCCCTGAATGATACAAACTGAACTATGAACCTGAATCATTATTACACAGAAAATATAGCATTTCTACTAACATGGCAATGTTAGTGAAAAATGGGCAAAACATGGATTTGGTACAGTTTAAGTCTGAACCCTCCAGATATCTCGACTGATTTCAGTTCTTGGAGGTTCTTGGTACTGCGGGTCAGTGAAATAAGTCAACAAGGAAAATAAATATTAAAAAAAAACTAAAAAAATCCTTTTACCAATGCATTAAAAAAGAAAATAATAATTTTTCTCAAAAATCTGGAGCTCAAAACAAAAATCGGAAAAGCGTGAGGCGCAGGTAGAAAAGCTGTAAGTAAATTAGAATTGTAATCACATTTATAATATATTTTATATGATGAATGTTTAATAATATTTCGTTCCTTATGATAATCATTGTGGTTTTACATCGTTCACTTATTGTTTTCAGCACCTCACACTTTTACAATTTTTGTTTTGATCTCCAGATTTCTGAAAAAAAAAATATTATTTTCTTTTTCAATGCATTGGTACAAGCGTTTTTTTAAAGTTTTTATATATTTATTATTTTCTAATTTTTAGTCTTTAATTTGTGTCATAATTCATTATTATATATATTTTATACATCAACTAACTATAGCAATTATTTTATTGAAAAAGGTCTGGTAGGATGTACGTAATGGGCCCTATGCTTTATTTAATTCCAGCAATAATTTCTTTAAAAAGATCTATAATAGGACATACTTATTTTTATTTTTATTGAAGCATTTAAATTACTGTGTCAAGTATTTTAGTTCTCAAAAGTTCTTTAGATGGCGCCACTGAAACCTACTGACTGCAAACGCAATTTTACGATTTTGTTTTAAAAAATTGATATTTGAGAGCTCTAAAATTAGTAAAATATTGCATTGTCATTGAGACCCAATAAATGTACAAAATTTCAAAACTCTAGTGCATTAAGAAGTGAGTGAAAAATCTATCACAAAATTCCCACTTTACATACATACAAATATGAAACATTTTCAGGTTTCCAGATTTGAGCCATTGTCTTATTTTCCGTTCCAGGTTCCTCCTTGAGAATGATTAAAGTAAAACGAAGTCGTTGCATATCAATATTACTCAACCACCTGTATCTTCTCAGGTGCGCAGATATCCAATAGTAATCCTTTAAGAGTGAAATGTGAGATAACAGGGGTGTTATAGTGATCAGCAAAATTTGAATTTATGACGAAAAATATTTTCTTTTAAAATTTAAAAGTGTATCTTAATTCCATTCCTTTTCATTCCTAATGATTAATGCGAAGTTCAACTCACAATAATCATCTTTCTTTAGTTTCTTTTGATTTAAGGTATCGAAAAATGAAAAATCTAATTCGTGAAATTTAGCATGTAATCGTATTAATTTTAAGCAGTGAAACTTAAAGTTTTTTTAAAGCCTATATAAGTTAACATCACTTCTTTTTTATTTGTTAAAATATAATTGTCCAATCGATTTTTCTCTGATGTGCAAGCGTTCAGAAATTCATTACAGTTGTATGTTCCGGATGAAAATACAGTATTTCAATGTTTTCAAAACTTAATTACCTATCAATTAATTATCTAATTTTAATTTAATTTTGTTTCCATATGAGAGACACCATCTGATAGGAAAATTGAGAAAAAGAAATGATTACAAGTTTCCACAATAATTATTATAATGATTTATGAAATATACTTAAGGGAAAGAAATAGAGTAAAACCTGTCTATAACGATATTGTAGGGACGTAGAAAGTAAACAGATTATCGTTATAGACAGTTTGAAGATTTGTGCAGGCAATGTTTATGTGCGACTGCATGTATTAATATACTAATTATTTTACTGCTCTTATTGATAAATCTTACAAATAATCACTGATATGAAATAAAAATATATAATTTTATATACTGATATAAAATTTTATATTTATACACTTTTTAAGAGCTTCAAAATGGAAATTTTAGTTAAAAACTTTATCGTCATTTTCAGCATCTTTAAATAGTTTTCGTTTGCTAACTTATTTACTTTTTTCTACATAATCTTCAATGTCTTTATCTTTTTTACAAAAAAGTAGCTAACGTCAACTGAAAAATCCCTATTTTTTCAGCATCAGCTTGCTTTAGTACTTGATCTCCAAAATTATTTGTAGCTTTCTTTTCAAATGCTTTACGCCGCCCCATCCTAGATTCAAGGTGCTGCACATCAAAAGTGAATTTCAAGGAACAAGTTATAAGTCTGAAGGGCTAAATGCAAATGAACAGGTTAGTGCCCAACAGGAGTCAGAGGCAACAAACATCTTTGCGCAATCCCGCCTTTGCTCTAGCCCCCTCCGGATGCCTCTGCTACAGTAGGCTCCTTTTTCTAGCTTCTCCTCCCCCAATTTCACTGTTATCTGACATCTTTAACCGCATGGTGCCATTTTCCAAGGGGAGGGGGATCGGGATTGTACTGTAATAGCTTTCTAAAGAAGCAATGTTATCGTAATAGACCTGTGAATCTAAAAAGTGATTGTCGTTATAGGTAGGCTGAAAATTCATTGAGGAAATAGGAATTCCTCTGGGGTAAAAAGAATTATCTTTAAAGGCAGGTTTATCGTTGTAGACAATATTGGCTATGTAATGCTGTATAAAATGATAAAAATAAAAATGTTGTTTAAAAAGCACGCTTTTATTAGTGTATTAAAAGTCAGATTTTTTTTAAATTCAAAAATGTGGAGATCGAAGCATCAATCGTTAAAGTGTGAGATGAAGAAAACAGTACGATAGCAAATTAATAACAGTATATGCATATAAGGATAAAAATAAATAATAATAATAAATATTGTGTATATTTATTATATTGTGAAGTGCAATTACTGATAAAATCTACACCAGGATGGAAGCGTGAAACATTGCACAAATAAAGAAAATAACTTAAATTTAAATGCTGATAATCAATGCTTGAGTTTAGATGAAACGATTTGAAACTTGCCGGCAATCAGGAATTCGAATAGAACTTTCGTAAATCCCGCCGATCGAAATGTTCAATTTTTAGACTAAACCACCCTTTACCATCTGTGGCGTGCAGAAGTTTAAATGAAAGCGCCTCAAAATTCCCCGTTATGACACGCATCATCACAAAACTTCAACTCCGTAATAATCGGCACATTTTGCATTACCCCCAACGTGTTCGCGTGCAACAGCCATGCGTGATGGACAACAAATTGAGTTGGCAAACCCCTCACCAAATCGCACAATCAACACTCGTGGAACAAACATTACCACTCAACAAGGGCTGAATAGTCTGTGGTGGGGGGACTCAGTTCTTCTCCCCCCCTCTGCCCATTAGCAGAACATTTAGCAGGTTCCAGCACAAAGCACTCCCTTCGCGATGACCGTCCCCCTGTTTGAACTGGTGACGATAGGACGTCACGCGTTGAATTTAGATGAAGTTTTAAGCCTCGGGTGCGAAACCGAAATTTTCTCAGACGAATTAGAGCCTCGGCGTTGGGTCAGTTCGCAGCGCTAAGGAATGGAACATTAAAGCGTGTCAGGATTTCCGACACTTGGAGGCGTTTTGAATTAAATCATTTTCCGTTTGCTCAATCGGCAGCGATCAAGATTTAACTTCCTCCTTCCACGAAATGTAACTCAGCTCGAATCGTAGGGATATTGCTAGGAGAATTAGAACAATTCACAAGCTATGAGTTTCCCGAAAGAGGATCTTGCTTCAGGGTTATATTTGCATATCTTAAACGGTGAGTTCAAAACGGGGTAACCTATCAGAATATCGGAATATTAATGTTTAAGTTCTTCTGAAACTTTGATAATACGCATTGCCTATCTTGGATTACTTTTTTTACCAGCTGGATGCCTTTTTGTAATCGAACCAACTGCTATTTTACAGAGGTCAAGATGACTATTGAAAGTTGCACCTAAATGTGTATAGCAGTTTCCGTACATAATTAAACCAACTGCAATTCGTTGCACAGCAAACTACCTGTAATGCAAAAAAAAAAAAAAAAAATGAATTTTTAAAAATGTAGCATCAAATTTTTTTGTAGTAATTTGCGGATACAGCTTCAACTTAAATTTTTTTGGTGTTTTGTAGTTGGTTCCATATAGCGTAACTGTGCCCCATTGTCAGTGAAATTAACCATCTAATTAAATGGTTTTGATTGAGTTTACTGGCGCAAAACCATTAATGATTATGTTGTTCTGATTAAATTAAATGGAACTTTCTGTTGCAGGAATATATTGTTTTGATTCAACTACACTGTAAAAAAAATCCCGTAAAATTTACGGTTTTAAACCGGCAGCTGGGTTGGTTGTGCAAAACCTTAAAAGTTACGAAGTAAATCCGTAGGCACAACGGTTTTTTACCATACAGGAACAAGTTTTTCCCGTAAAAGTTACGAAGTAAATCCGTAGTCACAACGGTTTTTTACCGTATGAAATTAAGTTTTCTCCGTAAAAATTAAGTCATCGAAGTAAGTGACGTCATCGACTGAGTTGAGTTGTTTTTCTCCTTCTGTTCGAGTTGAAATGTGCTGATGTGTAGTATCAATTAGGAATATTAATTAATCAAGGCTTAATTATTAATTTCCATTAGTTTAATTAATATAATTCTTAATTGAATTTACTTGGACGATTTCGATGCAAGATGGTGACAAAACTTCAAACTCTTCCGAGCCGGGGATCGAAACCGCGCTCATAGAAATAAAAGGCAGTCGCTCTATCCACTAGACCACCGGAGACTTCATAAAGGGAAGTAAAAATAATCTATTTGAGTTTTAAAATCACTATAGCTCTAGTGGCGCCACCTAGTGGTGTAAAAATCAACTATTGCCAGAACACGTGTTTTAAGGTTAGCTTTCATGAGTGACAACAGGTTACTGCAACATGTGTAAACAATAGCGGAGATGGAACCCTATTAAAAACATGAAATGAATGCAATAAAATTACATTTAAGAAAAGGGAAAGTTATCATACGGAAAGCAATACCGTATGACGAAAAATAGAATTTGAACTGACGGTTTTAAACCGTTTATGGCTGGAGCGGAAAACGGTGAAAAACCGTTTTGTCAACAAAACAGCTTTAAACCGTCAAATATACGGAAAAAGTCCGGGAAAAAAACGGATATTTTTTACAGTGTAAGAGTTCCTTGGAATATTTGAAATGTTTATATATTCCACGCTGTTTTTTGTCCATGAATTATTTAATTTATAAGTTTGGAAATACTATAAATAGCTATATGAGTGACTTACATGTAAATCAATCCAGTGGTTATGAAATTTGTTTGAATTAAGAAATTTCTTTAAATTTAGAAATTCTTATCGAATTTGCAAAAAAAAAAAAAAAAAACACGGACATCTTTTCAATATTTATTCTTGTTATGGCAATTTCTAGCAATTCTTTTTCGTTTATTCTAAAATTTTATCTAACAGTTCTAAAAGGCACAAAAAATATCTGTATGCTACTGTATCAAGTATTCAGTTAAAATTTGATTCCACATCATAAAGATATTTTAGCTATTATAACAGTACAAGTTTTTCAGCATTAAAGAACAGGTTATACAATACTGCAGTGGAATCCAAACTTTTTCCGATTCGAAGCGCACTTCCTGAATCCAGATTTTTCCACGGTTTTCCTATATAAAACTCCAACAAGAACTTGTTTGCAAAATAGTCAATAAATCTTGTATAGGTTAGGTGAAAATAAATAAAACACATTTTAGATCTCATAAAAATTCATTGAACAGACTTTTATAAATATAATAATAAATAACATGGATGAGCCTGTTTGTCACTACACATTTTCTCAAATTGTCTAATTAACCCTCTGACTACTAAGAGTTCTCAAAACCTAAGTGCAGTTATATACGGAGGTTTGCTTACTAATTGATATGTGGACTGGATTCGTCCGCCCCGTCCCCCCTTTTCTCCTCAATACGGGAGGTGGGAAATATGAATAGTTCCCTAAGGGACTCCCCATTTGCCCAACTGCTTTCTCCCCCACAGCAACCGGCCGAAATCAGCCCCACTAGTATAGAAGTTGCATGGGCGGTTACGGCCGGCTTGGGAGTCAGAGTGTTAAAATGGACGCAACTACTCCATTTCCTTTTCCATAAAGATTTTAGCGCGATACTTTGATTTTATGACAGACACTGTGGACAATCCAACTCACAAATAAGAAGTAGTAAATGGAATTTAAATTCTCTCAGCTGTAGTACATATGAAAAGTAAGTAATATCTTGTGGAACACCTATGAGGAAGTCGAGGCTCTACAAGGCGCAGCGCCACACGCTTTGGGAACCATTGAAATACATCATAATGCATCGTCAATATAAAACTGATTCGATTAATATTAATTTCTGCTTTATTTGTTAATATTGCATTTCGATAGCTATATATTTACTCTTAATGTATATCATGGATGAAAACGGACGCGGGAAGCAAGAAAGTTTGTAAGGAGACGAATTCCACCATCGTCCATGAGAGTATACTGCACACTGTATTGGTTCCATAATTCATGTAGATGAAATGCCGACACTAGTTAAATCATATTTTATCAGCAACGTTCATTTCGTTTCATCTGGTTATATGCAATATTTTTAGTTTTTTGTTGAATTCTATGCAATTTGTAATTTGTCCACCACTATTTTCCATGTTTGTGTGCATTCCCCCCACCCCTTCATATTTATCCGTCATTTAGGCATGCCAGCAATAGATTTTCAAACAATTCTGAGCTGCAGCCGGGAAGCACGCTTAAGCACTCTTTCTACATGATTTATTATTTTGAGGAATGATGATTGATTTTCACAACCAAACTGTGAGAGTTAGCTGTTGTTCAAAATTGACTTTTATCTTAAATTCCATAAGATCACCGCAATCCCAGTAAGGAAATGTCTACAAATGTTACAAAAAATGAATTCATAAATTTTTGAAATGATTGCCCCAGTGGACGATCCATTTCTGGTCAGTGTATGTAAAAAATCAAAGCATTCCGTTTAAGATGGAGAATTCTTTTAACTCAATGGAACTTTGCAGAGAGGTGGATATATAGGTATCTGTTATAAAGTCTTTGTTTCAATTCGGATGCCACTGGCTCTGAAAATACGAACCATCGAAATCAATGTTTGCATCAAACCCAACCTTTAAAACCAACACCGCCCACGCTCACATTTTTCATTGCATCCCCATCTTCCCCGTTGGAGCTGCATTGTTATCCTGCAAGGACATCGAAAAGCCTTCTTAACAAGGGGGTCTTACTCAACGCACTTGACACGCGAATCGCCCCTGGACTCTGATATTTCCCCCAAGTGCAATTGGAAAGCCTTCCTCCCAGATAAGCATCCACACAAGGTTGGCATTCCCCAGCCCCTGCAAGCAAGCACCGTCGCCAAAGAACAACAGCAGAGCAGGACATAGGAGAGCGGCAACCCCTCCACAACAGTGCAGTCCCTCTCGACACATTTGTCGCCCTCTTCTGCTCATCGTCATTAATGAGACTCCGCGCTACCCCTATTATCCATCCCCTGGACTGTCTCTCTCCACTAATACACACACGCATCGCTAAAATATAATGCAGTTAGCCCGCCCGCCTGGCCCGTGGCACTTCGCTCATATATATACTAATGAGTTATTTTAATTGAGTGATAAACTTTCCTCGCCTTTTGGGCTTCTAGAGAGAATTCCATTGGAGGATGAACAAAGGAGATGAAGAGGTCCGGTGTAATTAGGTGGGAACCGAAAAGTTTCGCCTAATTAAGAGCGCCAGATAGAACATTGTTCCCTGGGCCCCGACTGAGGAACCTTCGGTGAGGATTGTAGGATTCTCACCCACCCACCTACCGGAGATAATGAAATGATAAAAAGAGAAGACACTGCTTATTAAGGGTGAAATCGCCAAGTATTTTCCGAAGGAAAGCTGGCTTTTCAGAAGGGAGAAAGAGAAATCTGCATTGTTATCAGGCTAAAAATTCGGATGGAAGAGAGGACGGCATTGTTTGGTTGGCCGGTTGCCCAAGGTTGTTAAGCATCCCCCTACAAGCAAAGGACGTACCGAGTAAAAGTGTCATTCAGAATGGAGTATTTGTAGGATGAGGTAGAGGGACCTATGTCGAAAACTGGCACACTTATAATAAGTTATACCAATAAAATACCTTTTTTCAAAGGTAACTTTAAATCAGCGGTTCTTTCTTTATAAAGTTAAAATCAGCAGATAGAAGTATCTCTTACAGATACTCATTATGTCCATAACAAAAATTAGGAAAAAATTAATCTCTACTAATAATAAAGGAGAATGTGTGTGTTTGTGTGTGTGTGCTGGCCCTCGACAGGGCAGGCAATTGGACTTAGAGCCATGAAATTTGGCGCAAACATACTTTGGAGGGTGGGAATGTGCCCTTCGGAGCCTTTTTTTGAAATTTTAATTAATTAAAAATTAAACGAAATTTTGGCGTTTTTCCTTAATAACTTCCGAAAATATTACGGCATAAAAAATTATTTTTACGCCATTTGAAAGTGCAAAAAATTACCTTTTCAATGATATCAATTAAATTGCCGTACGATTTTTTTATGTAATTTTAATGAATTTTTAAAAATATTTTTTGGTATAATTTACAACAATAATTTTCATTGTGGCAACGCAATTCAAACCGTTCTCATTGTTTAAACAAACATTTATTTGTATGTTTCTCTATCATTGTTGAAAAATAGTAATATCTTAACGTTTAATGTTATGATTTAAGCAGCATATTTTCATCCAGCTAACACGCAGCTGGAAGAAAAATGTGCCGTGCCATTGTAAAGTTAAAATCAAATGCATATTTTGGAAGAGGAATAAGAGTGAAGTTGATGCCGATAATGTGCAATTTGATGTTGCATGACACAGCCAGCTACTTGACTCTATTTGGGACGCTCATGCAGACAACGAAAATAACAGGTGCAAAGCTACTGAAAGAACATGGGTTAAATGTCTGTCACAATTTGAAATTTGAAATTGTTAAGGGAACCATGAATATCAAATTATGCACGAGGGATTCAATTGAAATTATATTCCCGGCGATCAAGCTGGTCGCCGAAGGTGGCTAGTATGGAAAATATGTAATATTACCATCAAAAATGAAACATCGAACTATTAGAGAGAACTAATTCATTTCTTTAGTTTTCGAATATCCACGTTTTTGGCATTTCTTTTAGAGGAAACGTAATTAATAAAACGTAAATTTAAGGTAACGCTCAGAGGAAAAATGCATGATAACAACCAAATTGAATAAATTTTCCTTCATCTATAATATCTTTGTAATCCCATTTAGCAAAATAAATAATCTATTTCGACACCGAATACGGTTTTTTTTATTTGATTTATTAGACTATATCGAAATTTTAAAAATTGACTGAAGGTTGGTTGAACGAATCTCGCATTGTTTAACTGTTGTCAGATGACCATTCTTGAAACTTATACGCCAACATATCAGAATTTTTTCTCTCATATTCTAATTATCATTATTCAGATTGAAAGAAGACATATTCCAGAAATGCTTTATCCCATAATGCATTTTATAAAATAAATTTATATTTGGTATAAGTGTGTTTGATGTGAAACTAAATCCAAAAATTAACAATACTTATTTTCGCGTACTCTTTGAAAAAGCTAAGCCTTTCCATGTGTTTAATATAATCCCCCTCAGTGTTCATGCTAACTAAATTAAATGAAACTTGCATTCAAATAAGCTGCTTGTATCACTTTATACGCATTCGATGGGATTCTGGAGCAGCTTATTAATGTTGGAATGGATGAGAAATCAAATTCTAATGTCAGAGGAGCGACATCCCTGCGAAATAGAAAGGAAAATCTTTCCTTTGAATGAAAAGTGTAACTCAGTTAATAGAATGTCAAGGTATACTCCATGCTACTCAAAACTTATAACCATTAATATAACGACAACTAGATCCCACTATGGTTATTATCATTAGGCATTGTGATAGGACCACCTAACATCACACTACTTATTAGAGAAAAATTATTTAAGGAATGTTATAATTTAATCCAAAAATATTTTAATAAAATATTATCCTAAATTTTAATTTTGACTGCAATCCATTATTTGGACTTAACTAATGCACTAAAAATCAGTATGTAAGTAAATACCTATATTGATGAGGCTTATTTTTTTAATAATTCTGGGGTGGAAGTTCAGAGAAAGGGAATGTCTGCTCATCACGATTTAAAATGGCGAGGTCCATCAAGGTCAAGAATTGCCCTCAAGTATTTTCCAAATGGGAGGGATAACTAGGGCGGTGGTGGTAAGTTCTCATCTTCGGGGCTGGAGAGTTCCAGGTTCGAAACTCGATTCCGTCGAAGAAGCGCCGTATAAGCGGCGGGTCTGGTGAAAGTTAAATTCGTCTTTGCTAAATGTTCTCCCTTTGGTGTAGCGCGGAAGTATGGAGAGGGGACGTCGGTTCTGGTATCGTAACCTCGTCATCAGACCACGGTTCTAAATTACGGGGATCCGTCCCAAAATAGCCTTCGTGTTAATGTAAAACGTTACATAACTATAACTAAAACTAAACAAATTTAATCTACTTAAACTAAGCCATTTGAACACATCCTCCCTTTTATGTTACAGTGCTTTGTCGATTGAGATATAGCTCCCGTAACTCGAAAGAAATAACCAAGTCTCCAAAAGAGTCTTTTTTCTTTCACCTCATTACCTGAAAAATGTCCCAAAATGGCCCTCTTCCAACTTAAAAACGACAGATTAATCGAACTATGCTAAACTAAAACATTCAAATACAAGCTACATTATATTTATCATGCTTTGTCGACTGAAAGTTAACTCCTATAACTCGAAGGAAATGATAAAATCACCAAGAGAGTCTTTTTCTCTTTCACCTCATTACCTGAAAAATTTCCCAAAATAGAGCTCTTCTATCTTCAAAACGACAGATTAATCTAACTATACTAAACCAAACCATTCAAATACTAGCTGCGTTATATTTACCATGCTTTGTCGATTGAAAGTTAAGTCTATAACTCGAAGGAAATGATAAAGTCACCAAGAGCGTCCTTTTCCTTTCACCCCAAATCAATACGAGAGATTGCCATGTTTTGCTATGCCAAGGATCACCGGAACGAAAGTCGGCCAGCAGATCCCATCCGGAAACCGAAATGTCTTGGAGAGAGGAATTGT
>BGPR01043229.1:0-13009 GCA_013235015.1 Araneus ventricosus
CCTGCCTTGCTAGTCTTATATTTGAGAAGAGAGTTTTACAGGGTTAAATATGGAATGAACGGCAGCGGCCAGTCCTCGACCCCTGACCTTGGCTACCATTTTGGCGACAAATAGAAGATTCCCGAAAATGCGATAATTTTCTCGATATCTCTATTATTAAAGGTGATATGCAGAATGTACTAGATAATTCCATATGACATCACGACCAGTCGTCCAGTGTATAATGAGAGGCAACCGAAAGGAAGAATGATTTTGGGAGTTTCGTCTACAGTGCGAGCTGGAAAGCCATTGAGCTGAGCGCTATTTAAAGTGCTGTTATTGTCATTATTGGCAATGTGCTGACTGTTTGTGTTGCCAAATCTGAAAGTGCTGTTACTGTTGTTACTAGTGAATTGTTGTCTGTTCGCACTGCTAATCTGCTGTTGCTGTTTTCCTGAATATTTGGAAATAAAGCGTCATTCTTCATTATCCTGCTTGTTGGACTGTTTCACCGAACATACACTGGACTATATTTGTAACAATATACACCCACCAAGCGATTTTCGTCAAAGTATACTTGATTTTTAAAATCGCAAGAAGAATTATTTGTTATCGTTTTGTCTAAAAGTTCATTAAATCAGAAAATTTCTTTTAAAACTCATTTTACAATAAATAAGATACTTTTTCAGAATCTGATTAGTATCACTTTTTAATTGGTAATGCTTACATAAAAGGATCTAATTTTTGAATCTCTTAAGAGCGAAATAAAAAAAATTCAACTATTTTTCTTCTGTTATATCAAGTACAGGACATAACACCACTCCTGTAACTAATACCTTAAGGTTATTTAAGCTATAGCAATTACAAATGAACTGTTCATTGCATCATATATATATATATATATATATATATAAACGATTCGACAAACCCCATTTGTATCGTTACAACTTGAGTTGCCTATTTTATGTCCCAAATATTTAATAGAAATGAATTTGTCATACCGGTCACTGGTCTAAAGTCGGCGGGCCTAGTGGTAAGGTGTGGGCCTCGAAACCGGAGCTCTTACAGGTTCCAAACCCGATTCCACTAAAGATGCGTCGGGTGTTGGGTCTGTTACACGTTACATCATACGTAGGGGACCAAATGTATTCTCCGTCGGTGTGGTGCGGAAGTTTGGAGAGGGGGTGCCAGTTCAAATGCCGTCCTCGTTATCTGATCGAGGTTCAAAATTACTAGGTTCGTTCCAAAATAGCCTTCGTGTTGCTTCAAAACGGGACGTTAATATAACTAAACTAAACCAAATTCGGCGATGCTCTCCTATATTGATGAAATATTTATATGCATACCAGTCGAAAAGGATTTAAATATGCTGGTCATACTGATCACCACTATGAATCTTTCAAGCGAATTTTCAGGCAAAATGAAGGCAGGATGGGAAAAAAATTTATCTGTTTTTTTTTCGGTTAACCGGTATTTTTGGTTATTTTTTGTTCCGGTTACAACCGGTTATTTTTTAAAAATCTAATAACCGGGCAAAAAAAATCGGATTGGAAAATATGATCTATTTAATGTTCGATTAGACTAAAATTTATCAGGTTTCGAAGATGTGAATTTCATCATCTTAGGTCAATCAACGACAATCGCTTCCTCGAGGCATCTATTTGTTGGCAGATTACTGAAAAAGTCTTTATGAATAGATAAATATTGGGCAATGGATTAATTTCGTGTAGAAACAGTATTAATAAAAAAATTTGTCTACAAAGAGTGTTTTTTCATAAAAAAAAACCGAAAACTGGTTATTTCAAAAACCTGTTATTTTGAGCAGTTATAACGGGTTATTTGTTAAATAACAGGTTAACGGGTTAACCTGTTATTTTGAGCAGTTATAACCGCCAAGTTAAACCGGAGGTGAAAAGACCCTGAATAAACGAAAACCGGTTATTTTCGCAATAACCGCCATCCCTAAAGTGAAGCACCAAAAAGACAATATTGAAATAAGAATTAGGTAATAAAATTTTAGGTTTGTAGTAAACATTATCATCGTATTCGATGGAACTTATATTCATGTAAAGTCGTTTGCAATAAAGATAGGATCTTACCTTTGTATTCATTCCTCTGCAACTCCTTATACCCTATAAATTTAGTAGAGAAGAATTGCACTTGTTACAAGTGAAAGTAGAACTGAGTGTGATGTTCTCTGTGAAAAGCACTCACCTTATATACTGCACAAAATGCTGCTGGTATTAGTAAATATGCGCAATGATCCATTTCCGTCTCCTCCCTGTTCTAATCTTCGGAGAGATTCCTGACAGCTACGAACTCATATTCTCTTCTTCAAAACAAAAGTTAAAAGATTGTAAATAGTTATGAAAAGTGCCTTTCTTTTTGCTAATCGATGATTTCGATGAGTGAGCAAATCTCGTCTTCACTTTCACCAAATGCGCTCAGGAAGTTCTGGACATGCCAATTTGTTCCGCAAGATTAGGATCGTTTTGAGAGAATAGTGTTATTCACACGTGAAGAGAATAATTATAAGTTAAAGATCCATAAAGCAATGCAGTTTTCTCAAGAAAATCGACTTTTATGTTTTTTGAGAATAGCTTTGATGGTTGATTCAACCATAAGGAAAATATCATTTAAACTTATGACAAATTTCAGCAGAAAGTATTATTAGATATGCGATAAGTTCAGTTTAATGAAATTATTAACCTCACGTTACATACTTCATGTTTTGCCGGTTTCAGGTAATTTCGAATAATTTATTAATAAAGCTATTTATTTACCACATTTTTGATTTGAAGAACATTTTTGTTTAGTTGAGAAAACTTAATTAAATAATTAGAACTTTTCATTAATGAGTTTTAAACTAAAGATTGAGTTCAAATTTAAAATTTTATATTTCTTACTATCATTTATAGATATGTAATAACTTGTTGAAAAACAAACAAACAAAAAACCCGTAGAGTACAGGGTTAAAATCTTGCAAATCAAAATGAAAAGAATATTATAAATAAATAATATAGATTCTTCTTTGACTCGAACTTTATCCTATGTCAGATGGTTTTCTTTTAAATCATGCGACTTCTAAACTAACGAAAAATTTTAATGTTTTATATAACGATCGAGTATTGAAGAACTAATAGTAGAAATATTAAAAGAATTAATTATTTATTATGTCTGAACATAAAATTTTCAGAAAAAAAGAATTGAGTTCCGTAACAGTCATTTAAACATTTCGGAAAGTGTCTAAAATAAATCCAGAAAAATTATTTTGTAGCTGTACCTAGGCGAAACTTTTCAGAAAAGTAGTCATTTTGAAAAACTTTTATGGTAATTAATCTTCTATTAAATTACGTAGATTTGCAATAAAAAGCCCGAATATTTTAATATTAATTTAGTATTTATTTAAGTTTAATTTATTAATTTAAATTTGTAGCTGAAGGAAGATAAGTTTTAACCGACCAGAAGTTCAATATTTCATCGGTTTATTGAAATTTAAGTGACAAATTCGTATAATATATAGATTAAAATTCCATTTTACAGCAATTTAATCTTAAAACTACTGATTTTCTAAGATTTACTTAGATATTCTGTTAATAAAATCAACCAAAAACAAAAGCGAAAACAGGTATTTCATTTATTGTAGTTTAAAGTAGAATTTCATGAAGTAAATAGAGAAAAAAGGCTATTTTTGAATTTTTTACTTTCATTAGTCCTTTTAATTAAATAAAACTGATTAAAATTTTGAAAAATTCTTTATTTTTGAGCACCTACTATCCAAGAAGTATCTAAGTGCCAAATTTGGCCCGTCTCATTCCAACGGCTTGTCCTGTTGAGCGTTTTGAACGATTTTTGCATCACGCTCGTCGCAACAGATGGTATGCCAGCCTATCAAGATTATCACGTTAATAAGTCCATTTTTTTCTAGTAGTGGTATAATAAAATAACTTTGGTATTGAGATTAATTTAAGAAAAGAAATAACACATTATTTTTTGTTAATTAATTTTATTAATTTATAATTAATTGCCAAATCAAGACACTTCATTATGGCTTCAGATAAGAAATTGGAACAACCAGGTTTTTATTTCATCGAAAAATGTGGCGAGAACTTACGCCAACCTTAAAAAATGCATTTGAAAATTCATGAATTTAGTGGGAAGTATATTCCAAAAGCCTTAGAAAGTGTTAAAAAGATACGTGTAAGTTGGAAGATGACCATATAAAACTGATTGTTTCAGTGAATAGGTTACGGTCAATGAGATTAATCGGTTATTATTAACAGTTACCGGTTATTATTAATAATAACCACAATTGTATTAATAACCGATTAATCTCAATGACCGTAACCTGTATCTACCTATACATGTTCTGTATATAGTAGAAGTATATACAATTACTTACTAATCCACGGACAATTAATAAGCATTTGAGTCCAGAACACAGTGTTTTTGAAAATATCAACGTATACGTTGATATTTATTATATATAAGGCATATTACTCTAGAAAATTCCCATTTTAAAATGGACTCACCAAAGCAGTTTGAACGAATTTTTAAAAAAATTCACGGTATAAATATCATTATGTATTTCAAATCGTAAATAATCTTTATAAAAAAGTTAATTTTCGTATTCTTTACAAAACCATTTTCTGGACAGTTATAATGATGCAATCTTCAATTTGAAGACATTCTAAAAAATATATTCTTTACTAGAATTACGTTGTATAAACAGGTAATGAATATTAATAAGATAAACTTTTTTATATAACATGAAAGATAATCATTCAGATAATTGATTAAATAGATCATCGTTAGGAATGATTTCACCAGAGTTGTAAATAACTGACAATAAATATGCAAACAAAAAAGGAATTTTTATTTGTAATTTGAGCTCTTAAATTTGATCAACTTACTGGATCATTTGAAACTAAGGGTGTTCTTTTTTTCAGTTTCCTCTAACTTATCCACATATTTCAATTAAGTCTTTTCTTTATCATAATATAAAGTGAGTGACCTTTTACAGCTGAAAACATATTATAGATGTCATAAATTTACATGGGTAGGGGATAGGAATTTGATAGTTCTAGAATACTTAATTATTTAAGTGTTATACCAACCATTTTATCATCTTACTCACCAAAAGTTAGTTGGGGAGAGTGGGGTAAAACTGGATAGTTGGGTGAAACGGGACACTTTAATTTTTTGTGTTATTAATTCTTCTTTCTAGTGGACAAGTACTGATTTATTCTCCACTAGGGAAGAAAAAGAATGGTCATAGTTTCCATTTGGTTGTTGTTAAATTTCACTTCGTCTGTGAAGATTTATTTGTTTTATGACGTCACCTCTCCAATGTTCGCATGATTTTAAACTATCCTTACTTAAAAATCATTACACTTTTAAAAACCATTTTTAGCCCAGCTTATTATACGTTTACTGACGATTTGTACCATATCAAAGGAAAAGGATTTACTCCAATAATTGCGCTGTTCTATTTCGTTTCTTATGACCTCTGCACTCGGGGTAAAACGGGATACTAGGGGAAGCTACGGATACCCGACTGAAAAGGATTTTCAGTCGTTAGGTTGTGAGATAGTTGGTGGTTTGTGAGGGCCATTTCTATTTGACATTTGCGTCAAATGATCTGACGCAAAGCATTTCCAACAGTCAGAAGAAAAGAAAAGAGAAAATCAAAAAATGCAATTAAAGAAGAGAAAATTGTTTTGTGGTGACTCAAAAAACAGAAAAAGAAAACCTTATAACAAAACAATCAGAAGGAGAAGCTATGAAGAACCAATAATGCAAAACCGTCTTATAAAAAAACCTAAATGAGTCCACTAAATCTGCAGTGGAGCGGAGAATAAAGACAACTACGTTATGGTGAATTATTATTATTCTTACTTACTTATTACTATTCTTAAACTAATTGCCTTTATTCTTAAATATTCAATTACGGTAACTATTGTTAAATCTTAAAACATTGTCATTATTCTTAAATTGTTAACTATTGTAACTATTGATAAATCTTAAAAAAACTGTCTTTATTCTTAAATTGTCAACTATTGTAATTATTGTTAATTTTTTTTAAAAAAATCGTCTTTTTTTCTTAAATTGTCAACTATTATAACTATTGGTAAATCTTAGAAAATTGTTTTATTCTTAAATTGTCACATAAAATAAAAAATATGCTACTTTTTCACTGAAAATCTGGTTTTCCCTAATTTTCCATAGAGTTAACATGTGTATCCCGTTTTACCCCATTAATGGGGTACTTTGGCTTTTTCTACAAAAAAATCATTAGTAAAAAAAGTAATAAAACTGTCACTTTTCCTGAAAGATATATTAAACTCTGATAAATAAATAATTATTTAATAAAATTTGACAAGCTTCATGTCGAACAGTTTAGCTCCAACTGGCCTTCAAACATTAGGTATCCCGTTTTACCCCACTTTCCCCTAATCGAGTATTTTATTATCTTTAACCTTGTCATACACCGTCGCCATTCCATTAATCCAATAAAAGAAAATTACCTCGATCTTATGAGTAGTCTAATTAGGAAAAGAAACATTACATGAAAAACACTGGTTACCTTAATAATAGTTAGTGAAGCTGCCAGATGTGCTTAATATCAACTCCGCAGCTGGTGACGGCTTTTGTATTATTACTATCTTGCTTTTGTATTATTACTGTTTTCTAGTATTCGTTTTAGCAGGGAACTAAGTGATATCCTAGCAAAGCATTAAACACTTTCCTGCACAATTCTTTCCCTCGTAAACAAAACTTGTGTAACTATAGAGTATAAGGACTGCAGTATAACTAATAATAATAAAAAAATTTGAATTTAATTATTAATTAAAACATTAATATTATTCTTTTATAAAAAAATATTGAATAATAAAAATTCTTTCCTAAAATACTTTCATTCTTTAAGTCAATGGCGTAATAAGAAGTTTATTTTCTTAACTAATTATTAAAATTTCTTAAGTAAAATCCTTTAAAAAGATTATTACTAATAGTGATGGTGATATAAATCTGCGCCGTATAGGGATAGGAAAGTTGTCTACATGAAAATTTTTTGTTTGACTTGATATTAATATATTATATATGAGACTGAAAGGAATCTTCACTCCTGGTCGATTATCTCCAGAAGTACTGCACAGATATAAATGAAATTAGGTATGTACATAGATTGATATTGTTACGAACATGGAAAGTCGCTTCCCAGCAATGCTAGTCTTATGGTTGGGAAGAGAGTTTTACAGGGGTAAGTATGGGATTACTGGCAGCAGCCCGGCCAGGACCCCTGACATTGGCGACAAACTTGGCGACGAAATATGGGATCTCAAAGGTGCTTGAATTTTCTCGATATCTCTATTAGGAGAGGAGATATGCTTTAATGTACTAGATGATTCCATGTGGAGTCACGACCTACGCGGGGACAATATATAAGGAGTGCGCTTGGAACACGGAGTGAGTGAATGTTGATCGACTGGAATCGCCTTGGAGCGCGAGAGTCTTTGGAGTTCTATCCGCTGTGCGAGCTAGTAAGCTGTTAGACGCCGAGCGGTATTGAGTAGTGTTGACCCATTAGAACGGCTTTAGAGTTTCGTCTGCAGTGCGATCTAGGAAGCCAATGAGCTGAGGGCTATTGAAAGAGCTGTTATTGTCGTTATTAGTGATTTGCTGACTGTTTGTGTTGCTAAATCTCAAAGTGCCGAACTGTTATTACCTGCGAATTGTTGTTTGTTTACGTTGCTAATCTGTGCAAGATCTATTGTTTCCTGTTGAATGTTCTACGTGCATTTATGAATAAACCTTCATTCTCCATTATCTTGCGTGTTGGACTGTTTACACCGTATACTCACAGAAAGATTTTTGTAACAATATAATGCAAAGAAAATACCATACGACAGTTATGGCTAACGTGACCATTTATTTTTCTCCTCAAAACGGAACATCTACTTTTAAGTAATAGTGTATGTATTCAAGAAAACGCATATTCTTTCACTTTTTATTTATTACTGAAAAGAACAGCATTGAACACTTGAAAATATATAATTCATGCGAGCTTGCATTTTTCTGAAGAACACATTTTTGCTTCACTGTATTCGGTGTAAATTTCAAATTCTACGCAGGATTAATTAAAATTTACTTTGGCAATTGATATTTCTTTAAGAATCTCGACTAGCAACTGTGTATTTTCGCTCGTCCACAACCACATAAGAAAAAATACAATTTCTACGGTGCATTAGTGCCTAGAATATATTCAATAGTTATATGAAACTTCGTATGATTCACATTATTGGTGTGTCCCGTTATCCCAGTGTTTCATTTTGTTACTTTTTTGCAGAGTAATAAATTTAGAAACATGTGAGCGAGCTAGCAGGCTTCTCACTGAATTGTAAATGTGCGAGAAGTAGGACTCATGCCCTTCACCGCGCCCTACAAGAAACTACCGTCGGATTTTTCGCGTCTTTTCAAAAATATTTCTGCCCTGAGTTGCTCTCTTTCTGAAAACAGGACATTTCGGCGACCCGAAGCTGTGCTCGAAAACAACGGGACAGTTTACCTAAAAACGGGATGGTCCCTCTCAAAGCGGGACTTATGGTCACATTAGTTATGGCCCACATGCATGATCGTGTGGTCATCAGAGCAGGATAGAGTGAAACAGTTGTTACAAGATGAAGCAAAGTGATGAGTTAATAGAGGATATAGACCCCCCTCCTACAGTTATACAGCTTTCAAAACCCGAAATCAGGTTGTAAATTAGGCAATCTATGAGCCGCTGTGCAGCCGCTCCAATAAAAAAAATAATAATATGGAGCTTCTATTCTATACTACAAGTAGATGAAATTCATTATTAAATTAAGGGAGTGTAAAATGCATGTCATCTGGGTCTCAAAAAGTTTTACTTATTACAGAAAAAAGATTATATTTATTGCCATATTTATTTTTAAAAAAGGTATAATAGGAAATTAATACATGTGATAATTATTTAGAAATTTCATCACATCACAATTATGATAGAACAAGCAAAAGCACTTTAAAACATAAAGAAATTCCGTTTATGATTCAGTTTCTAAATTATCAACTACCATTAGCATTTACCATGACATTTTCCATATATAAAATGTAAAATAATTTCTTCACACAACATGACCAAAACAACATTGCAATAATACATCAATCAATAGGGCATTTTTCCATAAATATAAGCTATTCAATTTTTATCACGATTCAATTTTCAAAATATATAAAAATAATATTTAACATTAACGCAATAGAAAAAGCAGGACGATTATAAATAAATCAACACATAAGAGAAAACTCTAACATTTTTTTAACTATTTCAATAAGTCCATTTCTTGCCAAGCCATTCACAGTTAACTACATTCAGTCCAATGTCCCAAAGTTAGTTGGAAAATACTTTTTCCTGATATCTTTGTAAAGTTTACAACCAGTAATATAGTGGCTATAGTAGTCTGTTTGTTCCTTTATCCAAACTACATCTACAATTGTCATTCTATGCTATGAAGTATTTTGATACATTTTGGAATTTATCTCTCCCACAATATATCATCATCATAGCTAATCAACCAGTAATGCAGTGGTTTACTGTTTGTTCCTTTATCCAAAACACATCTACAATTATCATTCTATGCTGTGTGCTATGAAGTATTTTGATACATTTTGGAATTTTAAAAATTATGAATGTAATCTAACACAGAAAATTGTTTAAATGGAAAAACGTGCTCTTGGTAATTATCAACAACTTTCAACTGTGTGCTTTTTGCAGGAAGGTGAAATCTTTATGTATGCGATTCCATGCTTCCTTAATTCAAAGATTAAAAAAACCACATATTTAATTTATGAATCGCACGAACATTTAATTTTTCTTACGCCCCTCAAAATCTAATTGCTATAAATTTCACTGCTTGAGATTGAACTTCCGTACTGGCTAGCACCACGAACCCAGGGGTGTAATGGAGCCGGAAAGACGTTCTGACACTTTTTTTACGGGAAAAAAATTGTAAAAACCTCCTTAAAACAACACGATTTTTGTCACCCACGTTATAACCTTCCGGCACTGCTTGTTTTGCGACTACAACACCGCCCGATCCCATGTAAATATCCTGAATTAGCAAAAATGAAGGGATTTCCCCGTTTCGAAAGCATAAAAACTGTGAACTCGTTTCTAACTTCCTCTCTCTACGTTTGAGACTTCCTTGTGATTCGCATCGCTTTCCTAGTGATATCTTAACAATGTTCTTAGCTTTGACCTACCTAAAATGCTTTCTAAAGATTTTAAAACCATCTTTCATTCAATAAAGATTGCATGTGAAGACTTCAAATAAAAGATTATTGGATTTAAACGGTTGCAATACCTTAAAAAAATCTGTACACCTCCACCCACACAACTAATATGCTACATATACTGGGTGTTCGCGAAAGATCTTTATGATTCTAAACATTGATAACAAAAATAGGACATTGGGAAATGAAATGCAGTTTACGGTAAAAGAATGAAGAAATGTAACATTATTTATTACAGTACATTTAGTGTAGCTCTATGTGAGTTCCTTTAGAAGTACGAAGAATGCCCAGTCTGTACTCGATGCCCCACGAAGTGTTTTCTGACATTTGCAGGAGGTTAATTATATTATTTCCTCTAGAACGGAAATAAAAGAAACAGATTTTTCATAAACATTGTCTTTGATATAATCCCACATAAAGAAATCTAGTGGAGTTATGGCGGGCGATCGCGTAGCCTAAGGTAGTGGTCCTTCACGACCAGTTCATCGTTAGGGAAACACTCTATTAAGTAATTCATGTACAGGACGTGTCTAGTGAAATGAATCACCAACCTTCTGAAATAAAGCATTAGGCTGTAATTGTTCCAATTGTGGAATAACGTACAACTCATGAAGATCCCGGTTTACATAAAGTGACCATTTACTTTCCCCCTCAAAACGGGGCATTTTTTTAATTTTTAGGTAATATCATGTGAATTCAAGAAAACGCATATTTCTTCATTTTTTATTTATTAATGAAAAGAACCGGAATAAACACGTGAAAATAAATAATTCATGCGATCTTGCATTTTTTGAAGAACACATTTTTGCTTCAGCATATTTGGTGTTGATTACAAAAAATGAAATTCTTGGTAGGAATTCATAAAATGCACTTTGGTAATTCACGCTACTTTATAAACTTCGACTTGTAACTGTGTTTTTCTAGCTGGTCCACAACTTATTCATAAGACAAAAGACCCTTTCTACGGGTTCATTAGTGCCGGGCAGACATAGAATATATCCAATAATTATTCGAAAGTTCGTATGATTTAAATTATTGGTGTGAAAGTGTTTGATTAGTTCCACCCAACGATTTTCGGTTTAAATATTTCCAGTGTTTCACTCTGTCACTTCATGCGGTGTAATAAGTTAGAACTAAGTGCGAGATAGGAGGCTTCTGACCAACTTACATATGTGTGACACGTATAGCGCATGCTCCGTCATCACCGGCCTACTAGAAATTACTGTCAGATTTTTTTGATTTAGTTTGAAATTATTATTGTGGGTTGCTCTCCCTTTGGAAACGGGACATTTGGGCGTCCCGAAATTGTGCTTGGGGACAGCGGGACAGGCTACTGAAAAACGGGACTTATGATCACATTGTGTATACATTAATTTAATGGTCTTCTCAACAAAGAAAAATGGACTCCGATTACATCTTCGTATAAAAGACCATAAGAAACATTAAGTTTGCGGCCATCTCTTTAATGCTCCATTGAAATGTTTGGATTTTCGGAGACCCATCTCCTAACTTCATGTAGATGAAACTTTCCACAGACCTTTAATGTGCTCACGTAGAGCTACATTGAAGGCACTGTAAAAGAAAAACTGTTAGATTTCTTCATTCTTTGGCAGCAAACTGCATCTCATTTCACCTTTTCTTTCTTTCATTATTAGTGTTTAGAATCATGAAGATCTTTCGCGGACAGCCAGAATTATATCACGAGCATCGGCATTAAAAGATGATAAAAATTCTTTAAAATATAGCAGTTACAACAACAGTGGTTTTTATCAAATCTCCTTTTCTAAAGAATGGCAACCTTATATGTTAAAGTAAATTTATTTATTTTGGAAGTTTAAATATGATTATTAGCATAGCCGCCATTTTTAAGAAGCTTTATACTCGTTTAATCTAAATGAATTTTTAATTTTCCGTGTGCTTTTTCCCACAGCATGTTCGTTTGGATTCAGATTTGCGTCAAATGGCTTTACATTTGCTATTTCAAGTTTGCGGCTGTCTATTTGAGAAGATAAAAATAGTTTCGTGCCTCAAAACGCATATGAATAATCACAAATTCGTTATTTCTTTTGACTCGTGCAGAAAAGTATTTTATCGTTAAGAAGTGAATAGGGTTACTGATTATTATTGTTTCTAGTCTCACCACAATTCCCTCCAAAATGCCTTTAAATTTGAAGTAGCTAAAACAAAGCTAAATCTCAAATTAATCTTAAAAACTTGAATTTAACGGAGCTGCATTGTAAGTTTATTTTACAGGAAATGATACAAAAGTATTATATATAGATCGATATCTGCAAATAAAGTTCAGAAAAAGCAGAGAAACGCATAACAAAAAGTATTCTGACAGAAAAAAGGAATAATTTATAATGCTGCCAACCTAAATATATATATAATCTGAATGAAAGTACTATTTATTTTTAAATATGAACGAACAGAATATTTTTCAAAGTTTCGTTTCTATTCGCTGTAGTTTACGGTTTATTAGTAACATCCGTCAATATAATTTTATCTTATTACTAGTCAAGATCAAGAATTCGGCTATTTCTGAAAAAGAAAAAAATCATCTGATTTGAAAATTAATCGTAAATTCCAAACGCATTATAACTTTTTTCAAAGCATGGTTACTCAAGACAAATGTTTCTTTAAAATCTTCAAAAGGCGAACAATCTGTATTATAATTAAAACTTTCAAAGTTTTGATGTTCAGATATTTACTTTCTTAC
>BGPR01043230.1:0-10255 GCA_013235015.1 Araneus ventricosus
ATACATTAAACTATAATGAACTACGATATAAAAAACAAGACTTCCTTTAATAAACTAGTTTTATCGATTTTCACATGAACGGTAACTTAAAATAATTGGAGATTATAACAAAATACCTTTGATGAGATAAATTTAATACAGTATAATTAGTGTCCCCAAACCCCGGTCCGTAATCAAATGGTACTGGCCGCTCAAGGAACATTAAATTATTTCTATTTTTGTTATTGCTTTTATTGACTGTCTCTACCTTGTGATCGATTTCACCTCTAGATGGAACTTAAGGTCTCTGCTATGCAAAGTAAACTCAGGGTTCCCTTCATTGACGAAGGTTTTATGCGTTTTACTTTTACTTTATATTCACTTTATATTCTACTCTTTTGTAACTGTATTTTATTTTTGAATATGTTTAAATATTTGTTTATTAAAAAACAATTATTAAAAAATGTTTTTTTTTACTTAAATACAATTAAATTAAAATTATTAAACTAAAAAATCTAAATATAAACAATCAACGTCTCCCCAAAGGGACCCTGTAAAATTATCAAACGTTCCTGGGTCCACGTAGATAAAATGGGAGTTTGCGGCAGTATAGTGTATTGATCCCCATTCTACACCATCTACCCTTTATACTGACGACTTCGTACCATCTACGAAAGATATTTCCAAAATATTTAATATCAAGTCCAAACATTAAACTTACTGGTATATGTTTACATCTCACAAATTTCATTTTAATTATCAGTAAAATCTTTTTAATGAAATTAGGTTTGGTAAGAATGAATGAAATCTATAAGTACAGAAATGTTTTCCATTTATGTTGAGTAGGAAGGAACATAAAATAAATGAAACGAAAGTTAAATTATCATCCTCCGAAAGAGAATTCGTAGTAAAAGAACAAGAATATTTTAAGTGAAATATGATGACAAAATAAATAATAAGCCTATTAAATGGAAATGACTTGGCATAGGTTCAAATGTGCATTCGTTTGTTCCAAAAAGTAAAACGCCGACTGATTTCGCTGTGAAATTGCCTGTAAGTTCTGGGATTTGTTTGAGAAAGAAAATTTCGGCATTTTTCTTTTACTAAACTCATTTCGCCGTAATGTTTCTTTTCAAATTAATAGAAGTTTTTGGAACAGATACTGAATAACGGACATGAATGTTTTCCAACAATTTTTCTTGGTCTATTTAATGAAATTTTTTATTGCTGAGTATCTCCTTTAAATTAAAAAGTTCATGCGAGAAAAATGAAAGAATTTTATTTAGATATGAAATAGCTAATAGGGGCAAATAGGAGCAAAAATCTCAATAATAAATTACAATTACTAGTGGATACTTGGATAAATTATATTTATCTATATATATAAAACACTAACGTACGTGGCACAAAAAAGAGGTTAATTTCTCTTTCGCCGATGGCAACGATCAGTTTGTTTACAAAACAAAACCGGTAGCCATATTAGGCATAACTTCCGAAGTATAGCATACTACTATATTCCATCTGCTGTAAAACAGCTTTTTCTCGAAATAAATGATTTTAAGACGTAGCGTTCACAATATTATGAACAACATTATCACAATATAGTGAAACTTTGTACGAAATTATTCTAAAGAGATCAATTAGAAATGAAGCAGATGGGCTTGCACGAGCCATAGAAAGTTCAGATTAACGAAAGGGAAATCGTGTTAAATTCACAAATTCACGTGAACATCAAGGAGATTATTATTGTCAGAATTGTATAATGGGTACTTTTCTGTTATACGCACACCACTTGGTGCCTTTTTTGTCTTGCCGAATTTTCTAAGAGCGCTGAATCGCCAACTTGGATCAAATCCTTTCTTGACGATAGTTGACGCGCACTGTATTTTTGGATAGCTGAAGCGTCAGGAGCCAGAATGCGACAATTTGGCCGAAAATGCATGGTGTGCGTACAAAGGAGCACAGATGCTCTGTGAGGGGTCAGCTAGTTAGATAAACTATCATTTTTGGAGAAATTACAATTATTACTTAGAGAAAAGATGTCAACCTCAAATAGTATTAGCTAGCTGAATCGTTAGGAGCTAGAATGCAACAATTTGGCCGAAAATGTATGGTTGCATATCAAGAAGCGCAGGTGCTCCGTGCGGGATCAGCTAGTTAGATAAATTATCACTTTTGGATAAATTGCCATTATTATTTACAGCAAAGGTGTCAGCCTCAAATAGTATCACGGTCCAAATAAACCATGTCTAAACTCATTTGGGACAAAAAAACAACACCTTATATTTTTATACAGAAACATAGGTTTATTTGGAAAATAGAGTATATAGAAAAAGAGCAAGGAGAATTAGAAAGTTAATGTTTTAATCCTGACTCCTGGCCTTTTTTCTCTGCTACCAACTTTTCTACTTAGAGGAACAGTTGGTCCACAGAGATTAGTTGAAGAACTGATATAAGGAGAATATTAGTAATACTGGATCTGATAGGAAACTTATTTTCTTTAACAAGTGAAAATAATTGTTCGCACCGATAAGTACTTCCAAATATGAAAACAATTTCATATGCCAAGTTTAAAGTGATTTCAAACCTTGCTAGCAAATTTTTCTAAAATTCATACCTCCCAACTTTACCGAATTTTGCTTTCAAATCTAAGCCGTATTGTATCTCGATTACATCCAATGGTTATTTAAGTATTATTTTATAATCAGATGCTGAAATATTCGTTGCTATTAGTGGGGGGAATGGTGCATCGATTTAATATGATTTCCAATCAGTCATTGGCGAGTGGTGTGGCTAGTTATTAAAAATTATGCATAATCAAGTGTTTTAAAATTTAAGCTACTAAATTTTAGTAAAGATATTGTTACATGTTTGCCGGGCCGCAAAGATATAAATTGTGGGCCACATGCGGCCCATGGACCGAAAGTTTTGCACCCTTGGTTTACATTAAAACTTCTCGTAACCGGCAAACAATTAACCCTCAATATCAAAATAACGGCACTTTGGAAGGTCTAAATTGAATCAGCAGTTTTAAGGGAACAAGCGGCCACAAATCGAAACGTACTCTTACAAACATGGAAAGTCGCTTCCCAGCAATGTGAGTCTTATGGTTGGGAAGAGAGTTTTACAGGGGTAAGTAGACGTCTGGACTTCGAACCTTGGCGACCATTTTGGCGACTTGGCGACGAAATTTGTGATCTCAAAGGTGCTGGAATCTTCTCGATATCTGTATTAGCAGAGGAGATACGCTTGAATATACTAGAAGATTCCATGTGACGTCAGGGTCTGCCTCGGGAGACTATACAAGGAGAGCGCTTGGATGACGGAGTTGATGTTGATCGACTGTGATCGCCTTGAAGCGCGAACGTCTTTGGAGTTTTATCCGCTGTGCGCGCTAGTAAGATGTCACATGCCGAGAGATATTGAATAGCGTTGACCCATTGGAACGGCTTCAGAGTTTCGTCTGCAGTGCGAGCTAGGAAGCAGGTGAGCTGAGCGCTATTGAAAGTGCAGTTATTATCGTTACTAGTTATTTTCTGACTGTTTGTGTTGTTCAATATCAAAGTGCTGAACTGTTATTACCTGTGAATTATTGTCTGCTTACATTGCTAATCTGTGCACGAACTATTGTTTCCTGTACCTGTGCTACGTGTTTTCCTGCTGTACTAAAACCACTAAAATCAAGAAGAAGATAAAAACAATTAATAAGCAAAACAGGAAGGTTTCTTTTGTCCTAGAGAAAACTGTTTTTGGATTCGTTCCCTTCTTCAAAGTTCTGATGTAATTAAAATCCGAAATTTAGCCCTATTTAAGGTTATATGTAACCACTTAACTGTTTTACCCGTAAGCCGTGCATCGAATTATTTCAATATTAAAGCTAAAAACCGAAACACAAATTCATTCACAAACGTTATACAGAGGGTTTCCATACATTTTTATATCGCCTTTTATGGTATTTTAAGAACTGTTTTACTTATTTTTTATGTGTTGGAAATGTTCAGTTTGATAGACTATATTCTTACCTATCTTCCTACATCGCCACTTCCATGAAAATAATGATTTTTGTGGTATCGGAGGAGGTATTTTGCCCTATTTCTCATAAATAGCTTTCGAAAGTCCAGAAAAGTTTGTAGCTCGACGTTCGGATAATTCGGTTTTTATAAGTCCAAAATCTTAAAAACTTATGAGTTTTACAGAACTACTTACCAGGAATATCATTGAAGGTTATAGTCTTAATACCCACTTCTTGTTCTACTTTTTCCAGGAAATTAACAGTGGATTGTGATGTGCGGCTGCTCGTTCTGTTTTAGTGAAGTTCTTCTAATTGAGGGCATTGTGGGTAAAGAGATCTTACTTCGTATTTGAAGATAGCAGACAAAATATGCACCTGATAGTATGTGGAGTTGGTCTTAACATTTTTATGCACTTCTTTACTTAAATTTAGCTATTACATTAAAAACCTGCAACAATCATAATTACATTAGAAAAAATTTCATTAGAATCCTTGAACAATGTTTTAAGATTTTTTCCTCTTCTATGATGGTAATAAATTGAATTTTTTTCTTGCAGTCATTTAAAATGAATTGTTTCATCTATTTCTACAACAATCTTTTCACTTTTGCCCGAATACATGCTTTTCATAAAGAATTTTGCAGCGTGTTCTGAGTTCAGCGATATGATGTGGAGAAAAGTGGTTATCATTGCATTTTTTTGGTCTTTTTGGCATTCAAATATGTGTTAATAATTTTATTTACTGTTAATACTGAGCCTATTAATGGTTTTGTAACAAAACTTTGACTTGGAGAATATTCTTTCAGCAGACGAAAGATTGTAGATTTTTATAAAATTTACCGAGTAATCTTTTTCCATGTCAACACATGATGCGATGAAGCTTCATTCTATATGCAGAGAATTTGTAAAACAATTTGTAAGTAAGCAGACATTCGAAGTTATAAGACCAAAAAATGAATAAATTTTATGTGTTATTTTGTATAGTTAATTTAAGATGTTGTTTCCTTTTGTTTTCTTGAAATATAAAATTACGCGTATGTGTCTCAATTTAAAATAATCTGTAGGACTTTCGATATTTTTTATTTAATTGTAGGCTATAAACTGAAAAACGTAACTATCCTCAAATGCCAAAGACCACAACTTTAAAAATAAGCAGAAAAATTGAGACATATTGTGTTATTTAAATTTTTTATCTCCTTCAAATTTTTTACAACTTTTAAAACCTAATTTTTAATTACAAACGAAGTACTTATACTTCAATCACAGATAAATGCACTCCTACTTTAACTTATAAAGTCACGAGATCTTCGGGACTTTTCCCGTTTTCTCGGCAGTATAAAAGGGCATGACAGCCGCTATCCTTCTCTTCCTTAGGATGTATCTCCCTCCTGGTAAGACGTGCCGTTTCGCGCCCAACCATTCACCCTTGGTCATGGGTTTAAATTTAATATTGATTACGATATCTATTTGATATAACTGTATCACCTCCTTTAATTCAGATGAATAAATAGAAATTAGATTAACTACTGCCTATTTCATTTCAAGATGCTTGTTTATACCTCACCTAAAGAATAATGTAACATATATACGATTATGAGGACTATTCTCTTCCCCAGTGATGACGAATTCTCATTGCTGTTGGTTACAAAAGATTCACCCAAAGAATAATGTAACATATATACGATTATGAAGACTATTCTCTTCCCCGGTGTTGACGAGTTCTCATTGCGAGGACCATTCTCTTCCTCGGTGTTGACGAGTTCTCACTGCTGCTGGTTGAAAAAGATTCACCTAAAGAATAATGTAACATTTACTACGATTATGAGGACTATTCTCTTCCCCGGTGTTGGCGAGTTCTCATTGCTGCTGGTTACAAAAGATTCACCTAAAGAATAATGTAACATGTATACGATTATGAGAACCACTCTCTTCCCCAGTGTTGACGAGTTCTCATTGCTGAGGGTTAAAAAACATTCTGCGATGTTTATTTTTTCAACAAATCACAAGAAAATTGTAATTTTAAATGAGGAAAATGAAACGGTTATGGTTATTTTATGATATTTTATAAAAATTCTAATTTGAAAGTATTCCCTTTTAATGAAATTCAAATTTAAAATACTGCTAGAAGATACATTTAAAAAATAGATTGGTATTCTACATTTTTATTTAACTAGGCTTGTTTAATGGTAGTGAAAATGGAATATTTAATCTGTTTTTCACTCTCTTGCTGATGTGCTACTGTTCAGAAATTTTGTATAATTATATATTCTTGATGACAATGTCATAAATTAATATTTTTTAATTTTAATTATCAGTTATTCTATTTCACTAGAAGGTTTGTGTCTGTCTAAGAGGAGCTTTTAGCTTACCAACAATATCGCAGATCTGATTCTCAAAGATTCAGTAAGGAAAAATGTAGAGGAAATCACATCTCATGCACATTGGCAGAGTGTTTAAAAAATAAAAAAGCACGAAAAACAGAAATGATGAATCAATTGACACTAACTTTCGTTTTGCAATATATATAAATATTCAATTCCAAAATGAAGTATGAAAAAGAAAGAAACCTTTTAACTGAAGGGAAAGTAAAGATCTCCCAGAAGTGAAAAAAATTAATTCATTCTAAAGGAGGTCCTCCTCAATGAATAAACATAAAATTAAAAAAGAAAATACACTGCTGAACTTAGCTGAAAAACCCCTGTCATGACTCAAAATCCAAACTGTATCCTATAGTGTAATCCTATATACTAATTTGTAGACAGACAGAGTGCTTAAAATATATAAAAGCATGGAAAACCGAACTGATGAAACAATAACCATAATTCAACAAAAAGATATTAGATAAATGGAAAAATAAATTAATTCTAGTATTAACATCTATTTGATATTAACAGAGTTCCACGATTGGATGGATCACCATAAATAAAAAAAGCAGGAAACCGCTAAAAAAGGCTTCCTGATTTTTTTGTTGCCGTCTGGTCTGAATCTCTTTTGGCACGAAGCCCACATTCCTGAGCGTTAACGATTTCGATGGCCTTTTCTATAAGAGATTCCAGATGGCACCATTCATTTTCCAGGGCGCCATCTCGTAGGGAATTTAAGAAAAATTAGATACAAAATTTCATAATATTTATAATTATGAATAAAAAAAATAAATATTAGAAAATAATTAAGTTGAAAATTCTGCTTCTTAGAATACTGATGAAAGTGTATTTTTAGAAGCAGTTTTCAAAAAATTTATTTATTTATTTCACTTATTTTTTCCCAAAGTCTTACTTTATTCGATGCTGAAGTCATCTATTAACAGATAACTATGAAAACATATCGTGATGGATCTGGCAAACATAAGAAAAAAATTTATTCCTTTCGCTAATGCAGGTTTGTTTTACTTGTTGTTGTTGTTGTTGCAACTGAAAAAAATTAGAATGATCAAATCATATAGCAGAAGATAGATGTGTTCTACATTACTAACATTCTTATGAGCCTGAGAGATTATTTTTGACATATATAAAGCGTCAGGACTTTTTTCTCCATTTCCAGGGAAAATATTTACAATCAAGTAAGCATCACTGTCCTTTATTTTTCACATCGTTGGAATAAAGATTTATTATTCTTTCTTTTAAAAATAAATAATTTGTTGACTAGCTGCTATGAATTTTAGAATGATCCAGGCTTAGATTCTAAATTACTGATGTTTTTCCTGGTATTATTTTTTATGATGGCAACATGGTGGAAATAGCGAATAAATTTTTACGAATTTCTTTGATACTGAACACAAAATCGATATTTCCATAAGAGTTCTTGTAAAAGAATGAGTTATTTGAAATTCTAAGTTATTGAAAATATGCTTTTGCCCATTTCGTTTAAATTAAATGGATGAAAGCGTATTGTCAAGAACTCAATAGCATATTTATTTGAGCAAAGTGTTATCATGCTTAATATAGCTGTTCGGAATGAATTATTTAAAGATATTTTTTTATTTGACTATCAACTTTTCAGAGTTTCAATTGCATTACCATAACAACAGCAACATGACAAGATTAAAATTTATATTGTAAGGAACTCGTTTTCAATCTTCGGTTTCATATTTCAAATACTGAGCTGATTACGATTTTTCGTTTATCTTGAATGTTTTATTTTCCGAAGCACAAACGTCACGCGTAATATGCATGATTGAATTGATTTAATATTTCAAGCTTAAAGAGTTAGTATTTCAGATTTCCAAGTGCTGGTAAAGGATTTCTCTTTTGTATGTAGCCAAAATAAAATATTTTTGTTATCAGAACGGCTATTTATTTAGTCTGATGCTAAAGCCTGGATCTCTAAAGCCTGGTTCTACAATATCTTTTCCGTAAACTACTCCACCATTAACTCCATCTGCATATGAAAGCCTTATTATCATATTCTATGATAATAAGACATTCATACAGTCAAACACCGTTATAACGAACCCTCAACGGACCGACTCAGAAGTTCGTTTTAACCGAGATTCTCTGTATCCGTATTTGCAAAAAAAAAATGTCCCAACATGCTAAGATACTACTTCTATAATAAACTTTTTAAAAACATAATATTTTCATTAGCAATTAGGGACAAATAAAGTATTAAATAATATACTCAATAATAAACAAACTAAATATTTATCTTTTTACACTTATGTACTAATCCACTACATTGAAAAAAGATGCTATTTTTGGTTGAAAAGTTTTCGATTTTATACACAACTCTTCAATTTGTTTATACACTGTTTTAAACAAGTCCACAACATGTTCGTAGATGTTCTCTGCGGTAAAAAATTGTTCAAAACGTTTGTAGCTACTTTTGCATCTGCAATTGAAGGCCCTGGTTCGTCTTGTTCTTCCTACATATCTGAAAACGAATCTACAATAGTTGTTTTTTCATTTACTAATGCCACGATATCTTTCCCGGCTGACCAGAAAGTCCCCCCTTTCCCTGGTTGACACCAGACCAGGTGTCCATCGGGGGGAGGAGGGGAGATAAAAACTGTAAAGAGCTTTGCTTATTGTTCCTTTGTCCCACTTATGGGGTTAGCAGCAAATCTAACAAAGGTACAATAGGCTAGGAATGTGGTCTCTGGACCAGAGTATTTCATGCAAAAAGGTAACTTTTATAGAAGGTGGGTTGACTTGAGCACAATTAGTAAAGAATATCCCTTTGGGCAAGTAAAAGTTTGAAGTTTTAGAAATTTTCAGTTCGCTGTAACCGAGTCTCCAGCGTTGGCTGTTCGTTGTAAACGTATAAAAATACATTATTAACATAGGGCTTCAGTTGGAACCATGTAAAAGGTTCGCTGTAACCAAGGGTTCGTAATATCACGGGTTCGCTATATCGCGGTTCTACTATATAATGAATGGCTTAAGCGCCAAACTAAAAAAACACTTAATAAAACAATTGCTCTCTTGAAAGGAATTCAAGATTTCAACCCTGTTTACTCCGATACATACCTCCAAAGCGTGTTAAATTTGGACAAGAATTCCAAAATCAAGCTGACAGCACTTGAAAAATTATTTCTGTCTTGCAACCACTTCTAGTTCGTTTTTTCTCCACCTCATTTTATTTGTTTAAATGTCTTTCCCCTTGATTTTGCTGTTTCTTTAAAAGTTTAGTTTTTTCCAACGTTCATCCCATTGTGGTCTCAGGAAGGAATTTGATTCACATGCCAAAGCGCCACAAAAAACGTTGTGTGGGGATCCTCTATATCTCAGTAATAACACATGTTAAAAACATAACTAATGTCTTAGTTTAAAGATAAAGGGTAACAACAGAAGTTACAAGAAAAATGAAATCGGAATTGTAGTTCAGCGATTACTGAGTCGCAAAGTTGGGCAAAAATGAGCATGAATTGGTGACGCGATCCTCTATATCTTGGTAACTACATATATTAAAAGCATAACTAATGTCTTATTTAGAGATAAAGGATAACAACAGAAGTTACAAAAATAATTAGAAAATCGGAATTGCAGTTCAGCAACTACTGAATCGCAAAGTTGGGCAAACATGAAGAAGCATTTTGATTTGAACATGGTACCAACATATTATCCTAGTACTCTGGGGAATTCATATGTTTATTCAAGTTTTACGAGAAAAATTAGTCCTGAATTATTTAAATATGTATGTAACTTTTCATATCATCGACCGATCCTACACAGAATTGTAACATATACACGCAAGGTTTAAGAATTCAAAACAAAAGAATTGACAATGTAATATATTTCATTAAGAAATAAAACAATTTTCATTGTAA
>BGPR01043232.1:0-13008 GCA_013235015.1 Araneus ventricosus
TTTGACCCTTGCCTTTTGGAAATGAACTTTAAACTTTTTTTAAAAATGCGACTTTTGGTGTCATGGTGTGTTTTAAAGTTTTTGTGATTATGTGTTTTCGTTTTTAATTATATATACGTTTGCATAAGTTTTATGGATTTATGTATTCTCTGTGTTCTACTTTTTGCTTTCTAAGGCATTTTTTTTATTATTTACTCGTTGTGACTTTTGTTCTTTGTGTGTTTGTCAGCACTCTGTAAATGGAGTTTTCTCTGTAGTGTGCCTTTCTTCTTTAAATAAATTAACACCGTGTTTTATTTTTAAAGGTGTATACTGAAATGTGATCAGTATGTCGCCCAAAGTAGTCAAGGTTAAGGAAGAGACTGATAAATTTTAAAGAAATGCCACAAACTATTCACTGAAAAGAAAAGCTGACGTCAAGTGATGAATCTGTTTTGGGTGTTATTGTATGTCAAAAGAAGTACATTATCGATGCATAAACGTAGAATAGGTTCTTTTTTCCCGAAAAATTAATATTATGTTAATAATCTTCATTTATTCTTAAATTTATAATTTCGCAAATAAGATCATCTTTGACTGTTAAAAACTGTTTTAATTAAAACCTGAAGTACATTTTTTTTGTAGATCTTCTTTAAAATATGAGCTTATTGTCAGCATATTCTTACATTTTTATTTTTTAATTAACTTTTTCCTTGAATAACATACGATACTAACGCTGTCCTTCTCGAAACTTTTAATAAAATAAAAGTAATTTACAAAAGTTGAGTTATAGCCGCGATTGCTTTATTCTGGATTTTCAAGCAATTTATTTTCGCACCAGCGAATTTTAACACATCCTATTTTTTGGTTTTTATTTATGTTAAAATAAAAATAAAAACTATTTTTCTTAAGCCAATTTAACCTTTTAACAGTGTGATTTACTGTACCGTCTAATTAGAGGACCACCTTCTATTTTGGTTATGTGTTTTCGTATTGAATCAACGAAGAGTCCACAGAACACTTACGATATTAATAGATCAACAGTCATTTTTGTGTCGAATGATAAACGTCTATGAATGATTTAATTTTAGATTATAAGTATAAAAATGCTATAATTCAATGCAGCAGTTCCCGACCTATGGACCGCGGAACTCTAGTCAAGAGTCCAAGTCAGTGGAGTTAGTAGGCCTTTTCATATTTGTTTTAGGGGCTACTTTTCAAAAATTGAAGATGGGAATCAATGGAGCAGAAATTCTTTTGAAGAAGACTATATAAAAAAATGTAAGTACCATTAAATCAAGAGGACTCGTTAATCGAAATATCATGTGACCAGACTCTAAAATCGTTTTTTAGAGCATCATTGTTTCCGTTCTGTATAAATGTTCGACAACAGTATCCAGCAATTGCCTAACTTGCACTGAGACATTTCATGGAGTTCTCGACCACTTATCTGTGTGAACGTGCTTTCTCAACTTCATTTTTTTAAAAAACATAAATTCAGAAACAAACTGAATGTAGAAAAAGATCTGAGGCTAAAACTGTCAAGTTTTAATCAAGATATTGACTGTCTCGTAGGGGAACAAACATTGTCGAAAATTCCATTGAGTTTTATTTTTAATCTTCACAGCTTGTTTTTGAATTTTCTTACATTCTGACAGCTAAATAATAACAATAAAGTTTTTGCTTTATAATCGTTATATATTTAAAACTTTTACAGTAAGCTTTACTAATTACTGATCTATACGCGCATATAATATATATGTATTTTTTTATTTGTATCTTTAATTAGTGGGCCTCAAAATATTTTTTAAACAACAGGTGGTCCTCACAACCAAAAAGGTTGGGAATTGCTGATTCCATGCATGAACTGAAACCGGCCATCACTGTTAAGGGTCTAAGATACTTACGTATTAACGCCACCGAGGCTACAGATTGGCGGTAATGCGCCAATAAAGAGCAATCTTGTTAACAAAAACCGCCAAATTGGCGTTAATATGTAAGTACAAAAACCGCCAAATTTGGCGGCACTTAAAAACCGCCAAATCTGTAGCTTCGGTGGTGTTAATACGTAAGTACCGGGTATAAAATTTATTATAAAGTAGAATAAGCATCCATCGTATTCTATTTCATTTTACTACTACTATTCTATTCAGTCTGAAACAACAGCTAAAGCATATGATTTATCTGGCAATATTTGTTCAAAGATATTGCTAATTCAGGAGAGAAAAAAGGAAAACCGTGAAGAATTCTTGTCAAATTTCATTAAACAGTAAAAAAACAAAAAACAAATCGCCCTCTCTTTAAGATATATCTAAAAAGATCACTTTTCAAAGGCGTGACGCTTGCCAATAAAAAATAACAGAAGCGATCAAGCCACAATTTACGAGTTTTCATTCGGTCCCCTATCTCCTGAGTACGTGTTGAGTTGGTTCACAATTTACGACGCCGTAAATGGAGAAGACCAAAGATCAGATTAAAGTTACGGCACCGAAGAAGTGGAGAAAAACGGCCAATGGGCAGCAAATTGCTCTTCGGTTCTTCGCCCCAACAATTTCACCAGTGGAAGGGTGGAGATGCTATAATGGTCAATAAAAACACATTTGGAGCGATAAGATTTATTGTTTAAGAGATCAGCTCTTCAGATTTAGGCCGTAATGGCGAAAGTTGATCCTCCTAATGAGGGGGTATTTCAAAAGCTCTAACAAGGCTCTGGCCTTAAAAAGAAATCAATTACAACTTGAAGAGTTGTTTGAGAAAAACGTCTTCATCCATTGAACCGGACGGCGTGAAGCTGGTAAGGCTTCCTCAGGAATTTAAGACGATATTATTATCTGCAATGCATTTTTAGTCTACGACCAAAGATGGTACTTGGGGAAAAGTAATGTCTGTTGTCGTAAGTACCTCTAATCACGCGATTATTTGAATGACACGTAAAAAAATGAGTGAATAACTGGTGTTTGCACAGAGTTAGTTATAATGGCCACCTGAAGGTAGTCTTTTAATGTCTCTGTGGGGTGCAATTAAATGCAAGGAATTTATTGCAGGGGAGGAAAACAGGTGTGGGTTTCATGTAATGCAAGAAGAAAACTCAAGCTGAGACATATTTTTTGCAAACAATATTCATATATTCTTATATTCATCAAGTACAACTTCTTCAGTAATTGGTATTTTGAGAACAAATTAGAGGTTATCGTTTTTATCGAGAAAGAATAAACAGTTTGAACAAGAAGTTCGTTACAATGTTGTTAATCGGCCTTTTTACTTCATACTTCTATAGATAGGTCTCAAAAATAGAAAGTTGGAGTTAAAAGCAGACTGTTGAAAGTTTAACTTTTATGACATTTGTTTAAAACAAATATCAGTTCTAATCATCTTATGATATTTAACATAGAGGCAATTGCCTTTTAATGCTCTAAAATTATAATCAAATTGCTCATATTTGCCTTGACTAATATTTGAATTCACTTTTTAGGCACAAACTCTTCATGATTTAAAATTCTAGGTGACGCTCTCATCTTTAGACTGATGCTGAGGTTTGTCTAGGGTAATTGCATAATGCTGCACTGAATATTTTTATTCGCTAGTTTGTTGAAAAAAAATGACGCGGAAAAAGGTTTTTTTTTAAATCTCATTTTTAACCGAAAGGACGAATAGTAAAATTCTTTTTTTTAGAATCAATTTATGATTTTGATTCACTTATTTTCTCTTAGAGCATTTCATAAATTTTTGATTCAATCAGCTAGTTTATCGCAATTAGATCAAATCAGAAATTACACTCTTATTTTATCTGTCGTAAATAAGATATTGCCTTATAATAAAACTATTTATACTGCCAGCGATCAAATTAACAATATTCCAAGATATTTTCTACAGATATAGTCATCAAATGAATTAGAGCATCTACATGTTAAAAGAATGAAATTCAAAGAGTTTTTCAACGATAATCTCGCATGAAGATCAAATAAGAAAAATGTAATCTGTATTTAAAATATGGGCTGAAAACAAGCTACTGAATTTATAAACACAATACTATTTTTCTTCAGTGGCGCAAATTATGAATATTTATAAACATTTTGCAAATATTTTCGAGAATTAACTTCTTGAAAATTTAACATCATCCATGTTAATGAGATATTTTTCGAAAAAGAAGCATGCAATGAAATGAAGTAAACATGAAATTAAAAAATATGATATCAACAAATGCAAAATGTAAGTTATTAATTTTAAATAAAAATAATTTCATCATTTTAAAGAATTAAAAGAATAGAATATTAGCAAGAAACATCAATATGCTCTAATATAACTTTTCAATCGGTAAGAGAATGCGGTCGTTCCAAATAATATTTATTAGAATAAAATAAGCACCATAATAAAATTTAAAGGTATTCGTAAAAAAATAAAGAAAAATGTTACATTTTTTCCTAATGAAATTAAATTTTACACACTTCTGAAAGGACTTCATTGTAGTAAGGGGCTGCTGTAACCTAACATTCATGCTGCAAAGTTAAATATCATGAAAACCACAAGTACAGAAATAGAAAAATTCTGATCACCCCATTTAAACCAATAAAATCTCTAAGTATCATAATTTTGTTATTAGCACTCACACAGGCAAGATGAACTGATTTCTGTATCCACAGAAAATTGCAAGTTAAAAACAATGTAGCCTTCTTTTACTAGCACGATAGAGTTACTGAAAACGTGTAATTAAGTTGCGTTAAACACCTGTCATTACCGTTATTTTGTGTAAGAGGAGACCAGCAATTTATTTAATGCTAACCATCACGTCTCAATTACCCATTGTTTGGGGAGGACTAATTACAAAGTCCGAGGACTGGCCCATCCTGGAATCTAGGCATGGGTGGTCCAGAGATCTGAAGCACGTCCACTGCCATAGGTTTATATGGAGTGAAAAATGAATTTAATTATTCTCTTGCTTACTTTGTGTGTTCTAGTTTTTGTTTAATGAAATGATGAATACTTGTGGTACGCTGAATACCCACAGAATGATGGACGTAGATCTGATTTTATCAAGGATAGATGTTGTGATGTACTTGTAAAATAATTCATGCCCATTTGGTATGCAGTTCCGTTCACTGTTTTTTTAACTTTTTAGCAATCAATCAGTAATATATGCTAATGTTGATCAATTTATTATAAAAGGTTGTTGTAACCTTTAAATTTTAGCCAGTTATAAAACTTTGATTTATTTTAGAGTTATGTTGATAGATTACCAGTAGAAATAGCGATGAGTTGTTGAATATGCTGCAAGAAGTTAGTTGAATAATTAAATAGAAAATCTTATCTCAACTGACCAGATTTTGTGAACTTCGGTCTAGGTCTCTTTAGACATTTCGGGGACTGAAAGCGGAACTGTGTCGATTAATCTGGTAACTTTATGATATACACTAATGATAGTAAAATCCTACTCCGAAATTAAATAATACTCAAAGTGATATATATATCTATCTATATATATATATAGATAGATATATATATAATATAAATCCAAATATAACTAGTATATAATCATACAGAAATAAAGTAAAAAAGAATTAAATCCTATATCAAAAAGTCATTATTTGAACAATACATCAATTTTAAATAAAATCTAATAAATTGAAATTACTAAAGATACCATGAACAAAAATCAATTTTAAACATTATATGTCAGCAAGTGAAAGAACACTGTTGTTATTAAAAATAATGAAGTAGGCAATCCAAGTAAATGGAGTTTTCAACAATTAAAATAGCAGCTTGGCTGTGGACAAGCTTTAGCCAGGTTAATAATATATATATATATAGGTTTTTTTTTGAGGTTTTGAGAGCAGGATGACTATATTCTGGTTTAGTAAAAATTAGAAAGTAGAATTCTTCGCAAGATAATTATAAAAAATTAAATCAAATTAATATTTTAAAATTTATTAATATGAATACGTTTCTAACTTAAAAGTAAAAAATGGGAAATTTTATTCAAAATTGGGATTGTCCCGGCTAATACAGGTAATTTTTTACATATAACTGTTTTAACTTTAAAACTTTAATAACATTAACTTTTTAAAACACTAAATGTAGTTAATATTTTTTAATATGAGCTATTTATTTATAAGTAAAATTCAGGAAATTCTTGGACATAAATTTAAAATTCGGGACACTTTCTCAATCCAGGGCAAATATCAAAATTCACGATTGTCCCGGCTAATCAGAGATATTTGGTCGTTTAATTTTATCTGAGACTATGATTACCTTCTGAATATTATCAGATTGAATCAATTATCAGGAGAAATAAAAAAAATACAAGAATAAATCTCGATTTTAATATTTTGTGACAAAAATGCGTTTTCATTTGTCTTTTTAATCGAACTTGTGAAGAATAAAACTAGCTTTCTATGTTTAAGATATTTTTGGTCAAGTAGCAGAAAAAAATTACAATTCATTCAATATTTTACAATTTCCAAAGGCACATAACAATTAAACGGCTGACTTTTCAAACAGCATTTCTTCAGACTTTATAATTCTATCATATGAACTCACCTTCTGACAACCAAATTAATAGTTAGTTATTAAGTCTTATTAAATGTTGCAATGGGAACAAAAGGAAATCATAAATTAAATATTACTTATTTTTTAAAACTATCAGGATTCTGAAAATACTTATTGAATGAATGCATTTTTTTCAAGTAGTAAAGTGTATGCTAAATGCTTAAAATGCGTACAAAGATATTAGGCTCTCTACTATTGGAAAATTTTTTTGAAATGGTACATACGGTTTCATATAAAAGTAATTATCAATGATTCTCGGATATATATTCTGAAATATACTTCTTTCTTATTTAAATATTTTTATTTTGAAAATAATCTTCAGACAGCTCGTTAAATAGAACTCTAATCAAAAGCGTACAATAAATAAAAACAATTAGCCTACTCTACTATAACGACATAATATAATTTAAAAAATATAATATAATTAATTTTCAATGTAAACAGCTATTTTTTCTCAATTAAGAAAACAATAACATCCATCAGCATTTAACTTAAAGTGTTCAATTTTAATGAGAAAAATTTGTCCATAATGACAACGAAAAGCCCAGTTTTGCACAGCATATTCATTCACTATTTTTACCAAGTACCATCAAGTAAAACAAATGGCTTAACATGTTCTTCTTAATAAATGTGTGTGTTGAGTGAGTTCCAAGCACCTAGTCGTGAATTCTTGGCAAAGGAATCTTGTTCGTCAAGTTCTAGAATCAGAAATGTGCGTTGGGATCTCACTTTGGCTCTTAATTAGTTTTACGAGAAAAGTGCGATGTGACCAGAATCAATGATTCACAATCTTTGCTTTGAGCCGGTGTTAAGTGAACCATGGACCATTCATTTAGCAGAAATGCTTCACAAATTTAATCCTTTGAGAATGTACTATCATAGTAGAAATATCTTTCTGTGATACCAAAAACGTGAAGAGAGGGAAAGAGATATTTTGCTTGATTTCTGTTGAGTAGTTTTTTGTAAATAACGGTAATTAAATCTCGAAGTCAAAAGGTTAATGTCTGGAAACAAGAGCATTTATCCGTTTTCTCCGCCAGCATTTTATTATGGGTTTATTTATTTTAAATAATACTTGGAGATATTTCAAGGAGATTTTAGCTTGTTACTTTTGGTCATAAATATCTTCCTTCATTGGCTATTTTAGGCGACAAAATGCAAAAATAATAAGTCAAGTATAGCTGGTAACAAATTAAGATAATTCTGAAAGCTGCAGATCAACCATAGTGTATACACTCAGATAATTTAACCCATTTTAATTTTTTTGTATTAATATTAAAAAAATTTCGCAGACTCTTCAATGATTAGAGATAACAGTTTTTGTTGTCACTTCGATGTTCATAGACGACTGAAGTACAGATTATGGTTGGCATCAACTTTCTGGTACGGTGGAGTTCGTCGGCAATATGACAATACAAAGAATCAAGACGAATTTTAGATGGAAGGTAGCATAAACTCTTCGCCTTGATTTATTGGTACGATTATCGTGTTTTTGGTAGCTCAGTTTTATATGCGAATAATCTTTTAAAAAATAGATTGTCAGCATTTAATAATAATTTAAATTAAATAATTTAAAGAATAATTAAAAATAATTTAATGATAGTTTAAAGAATAACATTTCTTTTCAATATGATAATTTCAAATTATAATAATTATTTTAGCAAGAATTTTAAATTAATTCAAATTCATTTGTTCCATTTTTTCCTCGCTTGCAAATGAGTGATTTTTATTCATTTATTAATTTTATAAAAATCTTTTGCACAAACTGTTTGTAATCGTTTGGTTTTATTTAACGTTTAACCATTTCAATTGAGGTCCTATCTTTGTTAGATTAAAATTTTCCTCATCTCGTAGAATGTATTTTTCTTCTTTTCCTTCTGTTTTGATGAAAATATTAGGATCTCCAATTTCTTGTTTTGTTCAACATTTTTAAATTCTTTCTTTCTTTTCATTTTGGTGCTTTCTGTTCTATTCTAATTTTCCAAAACCTACAGTTTTTTTTAACGCACTAGTAACGTTACTAGGTTTCCAATTCCATTGCTATTATTTTTATTATTTAACTAATTCAGTATTATTTTAATTGTTCATTTAAGTTTACATTTCAACTAATTTTCATTAATAGCAACTACGTTTTATATTTGCTATATTATTTAATTTTTTAATTAGTTAATAATAATTAATTAATATATGTTGGTAATTATTGTAAAATCATATATTATGGTATTGTGCTATTTCACTTGATTCCTGCAGAAATGTAACAGCTAAATCCAAATAAAATCAAGGCTAGTCTTGTCGAAGCAATGACTATCGGATAGGCAAGACACTAATATCGAATAGGTTAGTTCATGTGTTCAAAGGATTTCATGTCCAAGTGTATTATTAAAATCTCGCCTTTGGAATTGAGAGGTAATCGCGATGCAAAAAACGAGACACACCACGATCTTCATCGCTTTGGGCCACAATTTTGCGCATGGAAGTGTCAAAGAGCGAGAAAGCAATCGCCAGAACCTGTTTAACTAATAGTCAATTAAACGAGTTCCGATGTGCGATAAATGCAGGCATCTTCTGTCGTGCTCTTGACTAATGAGTTGATTGTCGGTGGCTGTAATTTAGAAAAGCTAGAAATTGGAGCAATTTCCATAATGAAGGGTTGCACATAATGGCGAAAAAATTGGAAATTTTAATTAGTCTTTTAATGGAAATATCATCCTTGTGTCTCATTTACGGATCTTGTGTTCGTGATAGTTGACTTCAGTTAAGTTATATTCGATATTCTGTTATCAGTTACATGTATCAAAATGCGGGAGATGTAATATCTAAACAAAAAAAATCAGTAAATGCCGTTTTATAAAAGCTTATCACGTTCGAAAATTATGAACCAATTACTCTGTCAAATATTTTTTTTTTGGAAAAAGTTTACTTTCTTTCATAACTGATAGTTTTCAGATGCAAAATTTAATATCAAAATATTAATATGAATTTGCTAATTATTCTTGATATGAAAATCGATTCTAAAAATAAAAATACGACAGAATAACTGAAATGAGAAATAAGAGTAAAATAAATAAAGAAAGATTAGAGGTAATTTTTTAAAATTTAAAAACGCATTTTATTGCTTTTCTAAACTGTTAACACTTCAGCGGACATTTAACGACTCTGACAAAATTATTTACAAACTTTTCTGTTATAGTGTTAAATATTAAATAAATAAGTAAATAGGGGAGTTAAAATATTGGGAGAAAATTTTATTTTGCGGAAAAAGCAAAGATTGTATTTTATTTCTACACACTTGGAATAAGGAAAGTAATTAATGTAAATTTTAGGAAAAAATAAAAAAAAATCGACTTTTTATAAAATTTTAAAAAGGCTTCATTAGTTTGAAAAATGTTTCAACAATTTCAGTTTATGTATAACAAATTTTAAATAAATAAATTTTAAAAAATTAGGAAAAGTTTTAAGCTTATTATTGCTAAAATATTAATTTTTAACACTTTTTAAAATATGATATTTTGTTTTTCCCGATTAATAAAATAAGGAAAAAGTACTGTTATTTCTAAATTTACTAGAATTAATTTTATAAGTAATGACAGAAATTTTCAATATGGGTGTTTGAGCATTCTTGTGTTCGTAGTTGATGATTAAATGAAAAAATCAATTTCGGTAAAGATTCAACTTTAAAAGCAAAAACTATTTTCATTCTAATGACCACCCGCAAAATTTGTCTTGAAAATAATAAAATATATAAAGCAATTGAAGTGAATGAATATGGTAACTAATGTCTAATGGTTACACATCACTGATGAAATACAAACAAAAAACGCTTTATTATTTGCTCTAAAATTCCGAGGGACTAAACTTCTTACTAAGAATTTTCAGCACAATTTTATTACCCTGTCCTGTATTATTGCACGCTTTCCTGTGTAATGAATAATTATGAAAATTAAAAAGAAAGGGATTTTTATTATTATCATACAAGCGATGGAATTTATCAGCTATGTTTAGTAAGATTAGTCTGATTATAAATTTTGTTTATAAATTGTGTTTAAGAAAAGTTTTAGGACATCTCACGTTTTTACTTTTCATGATATTGAATTTTTTATTCATAATAAACGCATGCATAACAAGTCATATGCAGTTATATTCATATATTTATCTCATAGTATATAGATATAAGATCGTGTTTTGGTTTTACAATTTTGTGATTTCAATTTCTATGAAATCCAATAATGTATATACCCTATAATGGAGCACTTTATACTTGTTTGTATCCTATTTTTAATTAAATTGCAAGAAACTAGAAAATTAACTAATTAATCGCAATTAAATAACACATATTTCTTGTATGAAATATTACTCAAATGATGAAGTTCAATTTAATTCATAACAAGAGCATTTTATTTTCAGCTTCTAATGAAATAAAGTTAGTAATGAAAATACAATTTATTTTCGTGCTAAAAAAAATTCCCAGATAAGTCAAAAATTACTGTGAAAGCGTTAAATATCACTAAACAAAATCTCAGCTCCTCAAACAAACCCTAAATATAAACACGTACACATAAAAAAAATAGGCTTTCCGATCCTCCTCAAAAATAATCATCCATCTTTTAGATGCACTTCATAACCGATGGCTGTAATTAATATCTATCGATTATGAGCCTGCAAGAATGTCTTCTAAACAAATGACACAGTGGATGGTAGAGAGACGGTTGACAGATTACCAAGTCGTCCAAGACCTATGTCATTCCTACCAGCAACAGGTAGACACAGCAACGCCTTGTATTGGCAACCACCCTCCCAATGACTGCACCTGATCAAGAGCCTCACCACTGTCACACATTCTAATTGAACTCACGTCTTGCCCTCACTACTGATCGGTCAGAAATTTTCAATAACCACTTTCCGTCAGGGGCGGTCAAGGTCGCACATCTCTTCGACCAGGTTCGAGCGTCAGGTGAGCAAGGCCTGGAGGATATTTCACGAATCAGCGAGATTATGGCGGGAAATTAATGACCGCTGACTGATGGAAACCGACTCCGGGCTTAATTAAGATAATGTAATTGGAAAGTGGGATTCTTGTTGCCGTCTTTGGCACAGAAATACCACCGAGTTGCTGTTATTAATCTTTGTTGGGGAATTTTCTGAATTGCCTTTCGTGTAGCAGATGGAAGCTTAGAACTGTTTGATTGTGTGATAAGAAGCGTTAAAACAAACATGAAACATCTGGAGATTTCTCTTGTTACGTCTAAGACCACAAGAAGGATGAAAAGGTTAAGCCATTCCCTTAATGAGTAGGCGTTTAGTTCACTGTGGTAGTAAATCAGAGAGTTAAATCGGTGCTTAAAGTCACTTTGTGGCAAAGGTTTTAGGATATTGAATATTATTTATGATAAATGTCTATAGTTTTCAAAACATGGTGATCCGAACTTTGAGAAACGAAAACCCATTCCGTTTTAACCCCTATAATAAGGTAACTTTTAAAACTACCATAAATTCATCATTTATAAATGCAAATTTCTATTTTGTCATGTAGTGATGCGTAGGCTTTTCGTTTTTGCCTGATTCAAAAAAAAGTCCGTTATATTCTATTACAGAAATATTAATCGCGAAATATTCAAATCATGTCTTTTAGAAAGTAACTGATGTAATCGATAAAACGAAAAAATAATTAGTAGAAATTCTATTAACAATTTTCATTCAATCAACATTTTGGAATTAAACATTTTCTGTCTTATTTTTTGGAAGCTTTTATTATCTTTATTAAGAAATTTTCTACATTTATATTTTAAATTATTTTCTATATAAAATTAAAAATAGCACAACATGCTATTTGCATCAATAACAACATACGAAGTATATATAGTTTAAGATGGTAACTCCTCTGAAACTTACTATAAGTACTCCAAAATTGTGTCATTGATACTGCGTGCTACTTGCCATTGTAATTGACATGCTGTGACTATTATGAATTTGTATTCCATTAAGCTTGTGTCGTACACTTTATCTGTTGTATCTCTTTCTTTTACTTAATTCATTGACAAAGCGCCTGCTATAAAGGACGATCTTTGCTTAGCAACCCCTTGTTCTGCTATAAAAACGACTTGTTTCTGCATACCCCACCACCCTTAAAGTTTGCAAACGACCTTTTGGGACTCTGCATATTACCGTAGGCAACATTAACATTAACGTCACTGTGTACTCCCGAGATCGGAACCCAAGGGGTTCCTTGTCAGTTGAATGGGTATACGTGGAAGGAAGTGCAATCCGTGGAAATCCTAGGCAACAAACAACTACATTCACTTTAGTTCCACTATGTGCATGTCAAATGAATATAAATTCTGCTTCTGCCTTACCGGAAGCCGATCCGCTGGATCCTGGGGAAGGAGGAGGTAGGCCGATCTGTGCCGAGATGCCACGATCAGGAATGCTGAATATGGGTGGTGCCAGAGTGCCGTAGATGCCACCCCTACCACCGCACTCGACGTCATA
>BGPR01043233.1:0-13008 GCA_013235015.1 Araneus ventricosus
TATGACGTCGAGTGCGGTGGTAGGGGTGGCATCTACGGCACTCTGGCACCACCCATATTCAGCATTCCTGATCGTGGCATCTCGGCACAGATCGGCCTACCTCCTCCTTCCCCAGGATCCAGCGGATCGGCTTCCGGTAAGGCAGAAGCAGAATTTATATTCATTTGACATGCACATAGTGGAACTAAAGTGAATGTAGTTGTTTGTTGCCTAGGATTTCCACGGATTGCACTTCCTTCCACGTATACCCATTCAACTGACAAGGAACCCCTTGGGTTCCGATCTCGGGAGTACACAGTGACGTTAATGTTAATGTTGCCTACGGTAATATGCAGAGTCCCAAAAGGTCGTTTGCAAACTTTAAGGGTGGTGGGGTATGCAGAAACAAGTCGTTTTTATAGCAGAACAAGGGGTTGCTAAGCAAAGATCGTCCTTTATAGCAGGCGCTTTGTCAATGAATTAAGTAAAAGAAAGAGATACAACAGATAAAGTGTACGACACAAGCTTAATGGAATACAAATTCATAATAGTCACAGCATGTCAATTACAATGGCAAGTAGCACGCAGTATCAATGACACAATTTTGGAGTACTTATAGTAAGTTTCAGAGGAGTTACCATCTTAAACTATATATACTTCGTATGTTGTTATTGATGCAAATAGCATGTTGTGCTATTTTTAATTTTATATAGAAAATAATTTAAAATATAAATGTAGAAAATTTCTTAATAAAGATAATAAAAGCTTCCAAAAAATAAGACAGAAAATGTTTAATTCCAAAATGTTGATTGAATGAAAATTGTTAATAGAATTTCTACTAATTATTTTTTCGTTTTATCGATTACATCAGTTACTTTCTAAAAGACATGATTTGAATATTTCGCGATTAATATTTCTGTAATAGAATATAACGGACTTTTTTTTGAATCAGGCAAAAACGAAAAGCCTACGCATCACTACATGACAAAATAGAAATTTGCATTTATAAATGATGAATTTATGGTAGTTTTAAAAGTTACCTTATTATAGGGGTTAAAACGGAATGGGTTTTCGTTTCTCAAAGTTCGGATCACCATGTTTTGAAAACTATAGACATTTATCATAAATAATATTCAATATCCTAAAACCTTTGCCACAAAGTGACTTTAAGCACCGATTTAACTCTCTGATTTACTACCACAGTGAACTAAACGCCTACTCATTAAGGGAATGGCTTAACCTTTTCATCCTTCTTGTGGTCTTAGACGTAACAAGAGAAATCTCCAGATGTTTCATGTTTGTTTTAACGCTTCTTATCACACAATCAAACAGTTCTAAGCTTCCATCTGCTACACGAAAGGCAATTCAGAAAATTCCCCAACAAAGATTAATAACAGCAACTCGGTGGTATTTCTGTGCCAAAGACGGCAACAAGAATCCCACTTTCCAATTACATTATCTTAATTAAGCCCGGAGTCGGTTTCCATCAGTCAGCGGTCATTAATTTCCCGCCATAATCTCGCTGATTCGTGAAATATCCTCCAGGCCTTGCTCACCTGACGCTCGAACCTGGTCGAAGAGATGTGCGACCTTGACCGCCCCTGACGGAAAGTGGTTATTGAAAATTTCTGACCGATCAGTAGTGAGGGCAAGACGTGAGTTCAATTAGAATGTGTGACAGTGGTGAGGCTCTTGATCAGGTGCAGTCATTGGGAGGGTGGTTGCCAATACAAGGCGTTGCTGTGTCTACCTGTTGCTGGTAGGAATGACATAGGTCTTGGACGACTTGGTAATCTGTCAACCGTCTCTCTACCATCCACTGTGTCATTTGTTTAGAAGACATTCTTGCAGGCTCATAATCGATAGATATTAATTACAGCCATCGGTTATGAAGTGCATCTAAAAGATGGATGATTATTTTTGAGGAGGATCGGAAAGCCTATTTTTTTTATGTGTACGTGTTTATATTTAGGGTTTGTTTGAGGAGCTGAGATTTTGTTTAGTGATATTTAACGCTTTCACAGTAATTTTTGACTTATCTGGGAATTTTTTTTAGCACGAAAATAAATTGTATTTTCATTACTAACTTTATTTCATTAGAAGCTGAAAATAAAATGCTCTTGTTATGAATTAAATTGAACTTCATCATTTGAGTAATATTTCATACAAGAAATATGTGTTATTTAATTGCGATTAATTAGTTAATTTTCTAGTTTCTTGCAATTTAATTAAAAATAGGATACAAACAAGTATAAAGTGCTCCATTATAGGGTATATACATTATTGGATTTCATAGAAATTGAAATCACAAAATTGTAAAACCAAAACACGATCTTATATCTATATACTATGAGATAAATATATGAATATAACTGCATATGACTTGTTATGCATGCGTTTATTATGAATAAAAAATTCAATATCATGAAAAGTAAAAACGTGAGATGTCCTAAAACTTTTCTTAAACACAATTTATAAACAAAATTTATAATCAGACTAATCTTACTAAACATAGCTGATAAATTCCATCGCTTGTATGATAATAATAAAAATCCCTTTCTTTTTAATTTTCATAATTATTCATTACACAGGAAAGCGTGCAATAATACAGGACAGGGTAATAAAATTGTGCTGAAAATTCTTAGTAAGAAGTTTAGTCCCTCGGAATTTTAGAGCAAATAATAAAGCGTTTTTTGTTTGTATTTCATCAGTGATGTGTAACCATTAGACATTAGTTACCATATTCATTCACTTCAATTGCTTTATATATTTTATTATTTTCAAGACAAATTTTGCGGGTGGTCATTAGAATGAAAATAGTTTTTGCTTTTAAAGTTGAATCTTTACCGAAATTGATTTTTTCATTTAATCATCAACTACGAACACAAGAATGCTCAAACACCCATATTGAAAATTTCTGTCATTACTTATAAAATTAATTCTAGTAAATTTAGAAATAACAGTACTTTTTCCTTATTTTATTAATCGGGAAAAACAAAATATCATATTTTAAAAAGTGTTAAAAATTAATATTTTAGCAATAATAAGCTTAAAACTTTTCCTAATTTTTTAAAATTTATTTATTTAAAATTTGTTATACATAAACTGAAATTGTTGAAACATTTTTCAAACTAATGAAGCCTTTTTAAAATTTTATAAAAAGTCGATTTTTTTTTATTTTTTCCTAAAATTTACATTAATTACTTTCCTTATTCCAAGTGTGTAGAAATAAAATACAATCTTTGCTTTTTCCGCAAAATAAAATTTTCTCCCAATATTTTAACTCCCCTATTTACTTATTTATTTAATATTTAACACTATAACAGAAAAGTTTGTAAATAATTTTGTCAGAGTCGTTAAATGTCCGCTGAAGTGTTAACAGTTTAGAAAAGCAATAAAATGCGTTTTTAAATTTTAAAAAATTACCTCTAATCTTTCTTTATTTATTTTACTCTTATTTCTCATTTCAGTTATTCTGTCGTATTTTTATTTTTAGAATCGATTTTCATATCAAGAATAATTAGCAAATTCATATTAATATTTTGATATTAAATTTTGCATCTGAAAACTATCAGTTATGAAAGAAAGTAAACTTTTTCCAAAAAAAAAATATTTGACAGAGTAATTGGTTCATAATTTTCGAACGTGATAAGCTTTTATAAAACGGCATTTACTGATTTTTTTTGTTTAGATATTACATCTCCCGCATTTTGATACATGTAACTGATAACAGAATATCGAATATAACTTAACTGAAGTCAACTATCACGAACACAAGATCCGTAAATGAGACACAAGGATGATATTTCCATTAAAAGACTAATTAAAATTTCCAATTTTTTCGCCATTATGTGCAACCCTTCATTATGGAAATTGCTCCAATTTCTAGCTTTTCTAAATTACAGCCACCGACAATCAACTCATTAGTCAAGAGCACGACAGAAGATGCCTGCATTTATCGCACATCGGAACTCGTTTAATTGACTATTAGTTAAACAGGTTCTGGCGATTGCTTTCTCGCTCTTTGACACTTCCATGCGCAAAATTGTGGCCCAAAGCGATGAAGATCGTGGTGTGTCTCGTTTTTTGCATCGCGATTACCTCTCAATTCCAAAGGCGAGATTTTAATAATACACTTGGACATGAAATCCTTTGAACACATGAACTAACCTATTCGATATTAGTGTCTTGCCTATCCGATAGTCATTGCTTCGACAAGACTAGCCTTGATTTTATTTGGATTTAGCTGTTACATTTCTGCAGGAATCAAGTGAAATAGCACAATACCATAATATATGATTTTACAATAATTACCAACATATATTAATTAATTATTATTAACTAATTAAAAAATTAAATAATATAGCAAATATAAAACGTAGTTGCTATTAATGAAAATTAGTTGAAATGTAAACTTAAATGAACAATTAAAATAATACTGAATTAGTTAAATAATAAAAATAATAGCAATGGAATTGGAAACCTAGTAACGTTACTAGTGCGTTAAAAAAAACTGTAGGTTTTGGAAAATTAGAATAGAACAGAAAGCACCAAAATGAAAAGAAAGAAAGAATTTAAAAATGTTGAACAAAACAAGAAATTGGAGATCCTAATATTTTCATCAAAACAGAAGGAAAAGAAGAAAAATACATTCTACGAGATGAGGAAAATTTTAATCTAACAAAGATAGGACCTCAATTGAAATGGTTAAACGTTAAATAAAACCAAACGATTACAAACAGTTTGTGCAAAAGATTTTTATAAAATTAATAAATGAATAAAAATCACTCATTTGCAAGCGAGGAAAAAATGGAACAAATGAATTTGAATTAATTTAAAATTCTTGCTAAAATAATTATTATAATTTGAAATTATCATATTGAAAAGAAATGTTATTCTTTAAACTATCATTAAATTATTTTTAATTATTCTTTAAATTATTTAATTTAAATTATTATTAAATGCTGACAATCTATTTTTTAAAAGATTATTCGCATATAAAACTGAGCTACCAAAAACACGATAATCGTACCAATAAATCAAGGCGAAGAGTTTATGCTACCTTCCATCTAAAATTCGTCTTGATTCTTTGTATTGTCATATTGCCGACGAACTCCACCGTACCAGAAAGTTGATGCCAACCATAATCTGTACTTCAGTCGTCTATGAACATCGAAGTGACAACAAAAACTGTTATCTCTAATCATTGAAGAGTCTGCGAAATTTTTTTAATATTAATACAAAAAAATTAAAATGGGTTAAATTATCTGAGTGTATACACTATGGTTGATCTGCAGCTTTCAGAATTATCTTAATTTGTTACCAGCTATACTTGACTTATTATTTTTGCATTTTGTCGCCTAAAATAGCCAATGAAGGAAGATATTTATGACCAAAAGTAACAAGCTAAAATCTCCTTGAAATATCTCCAAGTATTATTTAAAATAAATAAACCCATAATAAAATGCTGGCGGAGAAAACGGATAAATGCTCTTGTTTCCAGACATTAACCTTTTGACTTCGAGATTTAATTACCGTTATTTACAAAAAACTACTCAACAGAAATCAAGCAAAATATCTCTTTCCCTCTCTTCACGTTTTTGGTATCACAGAAAGATATTTCTACTATGATAGTACATTCTCAAAGGATTAAATTTGTGAAGCATTTCTGCTAAATGAATGGTCCATGGTTCACTTAACACCGGCTCAAAGCAAAGATTGTGAATCATTGATTCTGGTCACATCGCACTTTTCTCGTAAAACTAATTAAGAGCCAAAGTGAGATCCCAACGCACATTTCTGATTCTAGAACTTGACGAACAAGATTCCTTTGCCAAGAATTCACGACTAGGTGCTTGGAACTCACTCAACACACACATTTATTAAGAAGAACATGTTAAGCCATTTGTTTTACTTGATGGTACTTGGTAAAAATAGTGAATGAATATGCTGTGCAAAACTGGGCTTTTCGTTGTCATTATGGACAAATTTTTCTCATTAAAATTGAACACTTTAAGTTAAATGCTGATGGATGTTATTGTTTTCTTAATTGAGAAAAAATAGCTGTTTACATTGAAAATTAATTATATTATATTTTTTAAATTATATTATGTCGTTATAGTAGAGTAGGCTAATTGTTTTTATTTATTGTACGCTTTTGATTAGAGTTCTATTTAACGAGCTGTCTGAAGATTATTTTCAAAATAAAAATATTTAAATAAGAAAGAAGTATATTTCAGAATATATATCCGAGAATCATTGATAATTACTTTTATATGAAACCGTATGTACCATTTCAAAAAAATTTTCCAATAGTAGAGAGCCTAATATCTTTGTACGCATTTTAAGCATTTAGCATACACTTTACTACTTGAAAAAAATGCATTCATTCAATAAGTATTTTCAGAATCCTGATAGTTTTAAAAAATAAGTAATATTTAATTTATGATTTCCTTTTGTTCCCATTGCAACATTTAATAAGACTTAATAACTAACTATTAATTTGGTTGTCAGAAGGTGAGTTCATATGATAGAATTATAAAGTCTGAAGAAATGCTGTTTGAAAAGTCAGCCGTTTAATTGTTATGTGCCTTTGGAAATTGTAAAATATTGAATGAATTGTAATTTTTTTCTGCTACTTGACCAAAAATATCTTAAACATAGAAAGCTAGTTTTATTCTTCACAAGTTCGATTAAAAAGACAAATGAAAACGCATTTTTGTCACAAAATATTAAAATCGAGATTTATTCTTGTATTTTTTTTATTTCTCCTGATAATTGATTCAATCTGATAATATTCAGAAGGTAATCATAGTCTCAGATAAAATTAAACGACCAAATATCTCTGATTAGCCGGGACAATCGTGAATTTTGATATTTGCCCTGGATTGAGAAAGTGTCCCGAATTTTAAATTTATGTCCAAGAATTTCCTGAATTTTACTTATAAATAAATAGCTCATATTAAAAAATATTAACTACATTTAGTGTTTTAAAAAGTTAATGTTATTAAAGTTTTAAAGTTAAAACAGTTATATGTAAAAAATTACCTGTATTAGCCGGGACAATCCCAATTTTGAATAAAATTTCCCATTTTTTACTTTTAAGTTAGAAACGTATTCATATTAATAAATTTTAAAATATTAATTTGATTTAATTTTTTATAATTATCTTGCGAAGAATTCTACTTTCTAATTTTTACTAAACCAGAATATAGTCATCCTGCTCTCAAAACCTCAAAAAAAAACCTATATATATATATATTATTAACCTGGCTAAAGCTTGTCCACAGCCAAGCTGCTATTTTAATTGTTGAAAACTCCATTTACTTGGATTGCCTACTTCATTATTTTTAATAACAACAGTGTTCTTTCACTTGCTGACATATAATGTTTAAAATTGATTTTTGTTCATGGTATCTTTAGTAATTTCAATTTATTAGATTTTATTTAAAATTGATGTATTGTTCAAATAATGACTTTTTGATATAGGATTTAATTCTTTTTTACTTTATTTCTGTATGATTATATACTAGTTATATTTGGATTTATATTATATATATATCTATCTATATATATATATAGATAGATATATATATCACTTTGAGTATTATTTAATTTCGGAGTAGGATTTTACTATCATTAGTGTATATCATAAAGTTACCAGATTAATCGACACAGTTCCGCTTTCAGTCCCCGAAATGTCTAAAGAGACCTAGACCGAAGTTCACAAAATCTGGTCAGTTGAGATAAGATTTTCTATTTAATTATTCAACTAACTTCTTGCAGCATATTCAACAACTCATCGCTATTTCTACTGGTAATCTATCAACATAACTCTAAAATAAATCAAAGTTTTATAACTGGCTAAAATTTAAAGGTTACAACAACCTTTTATAATAAATTGATCAACATTAGCATATATTACTGATTGATTGCTAAAAAGTTAAAAAAACAGTGAACGGAACTGCATACCAAATGGGCATGAATTATTTTACAAGTACATCACAACATCTATCCTTGATAAAATCAGATCTACGTCCATCATTCTGTGGGTATTCAGCGTACCACAAGTATTCATCATTTCATTAAACAAAAACTAGAACACACAAAGTAAGCAAGAGAATAATTAAATTCATTTTTCACTCCATATAAACCTATGGCAGTGGACGTGCTTCAGATCTCTGGACCACCCATGCCTAGATTCCAGGATGGGCCAGTCCTCGGACTTTGTAATTAGTCCTCCCCAAACAATGGGTAATTGAGACGTGATGGTTAGCATTAAATAAATTGCTGGTCTCCTCTTACACAAAATAACGGTAATGACAGGTGTTTAACGCAACTTAATTACACGTTTTCAGTAACTCTATCGTGCTAGTAAAAGAAGGCTACATTGTTTTTAACTTGCAATTTTCTGTGGATACAGAAATCAGTTCATCTTGCCTGTGTGAGTGCTAATAACAAAATTATGATACTTAGAGATTTTATTGGTTTAAATGGGGTGATCAGAATTTTTCTATTTCTGTACTTGTGGTTTTCATGATATTTAACTTTGCAGCATGAATGTTAGGTTACAGCAGCCCCTTACTACAATGAAGTCCTTTCAGAAGTGTGTAAAATTTAATTTCATTAGGAAAAAATGTAACATTTTTCTTTATTTTTTTACGAATACCTTTAAATTTTATTATGGTGCTTATTTTATTCTAATAAATATTATTTGGAACGACCGCATTCTCTTACCGATTGAAAAGTTATATTAGAGCATATTGATGTTTCTTGCTAATATTCTATTCTTTTAATTCTTTAAAATGATGAAATTATTTTTATTTAAAATTAATAACTTACATTTTGCATTTGTTGATATCATATTTTTTAATTTCATGTTTACTTCATTTCATTGCATGCTTCTTTTTCGAAAAATATCTCATTAACATGGATGATGTTAAATTTTCAAGAAGTTAATTCTCGAAAATATTTGCAAAATGTTTATAAATATTCATAATTTGCGCCACTGAAGAAAAATAGTATTGTGTTTATAAATTCAGTAGCTTGTTTTCAGCCCATATTTTAAATACAGATTACATTTTTCTTATTTGATCTTCATGCGAGATTATCGTTGAAAAACTCTTTGAATTTCATTCTTTTAACATGTAGATGCTCTAATTCATTTGATGACTATATCTGTAGAAAATATCTTGGAATATTGTTAATTTGATCGCTGGCAGTATAAATAGTTTTATTATAAGGCAATATCTTATTTACGACAGATAAAATAAGAGTGTAATTTCTGATTTGATCTAATTGCGATAAACTAGCTGATTGAATCAAAAATTTATGAAATGCTCTAAGAGAAAATAAGTGAATCAAAATCATAAATTGATTCTAAAAAAAAGAATTTTACTATTCGTCCTTTCGGTTAAAAATGAGATTTAAAAAAAAACCTTTTTCCGCGTCATTTTTTTTCAACAAACTAGCGAATAAAAATATTCAGTGCAGCATTATGCAATTACCCTAGACAAACCTCAGCATCAGTCTAAAGATGAGAGCGTCACCTAGAATTTTAAATCATGAAGAGTTTGTGCCTAAAAAGTGAATTCAAATATTAGTCAAGGCAAATATGAGCAATTTGATTATAATTTTAGAGCATTAAAAGGCAATTGCCTCTATGTTAAATATCATAAGATGATTAGAACTGATATTTGTTTTAAACAAATGTCATAAAAGTTAAACTTTCAACAGTCTGCTTTTAACTCCAACTTTCTATTTTTGAGACCTATCTATAGAAGTATGAAGTAAAAAGGCCGATTAACAACATTGTAACGAACTTCTTGTTCAAACTGTTTATTCTTTCTCGATAAAAACGATAACCTCTAATTTGTTCTCAAAATACCAATTACTGAAGAAGTTGTACTTGATGAATATAAGAATATATGAATATTGTTTGCAAAAAATATGTCTCAGCTTGAGTTTTCTTCTTGCATTACATGAAACCCACACCTGTTTTCCTCCCCTGCAATAAATTCCTTGCATTTAATTGCACCCCACAGAGACATTAAAAGACTACCTTCAGGTGGCCATTATAACTAACTCTGTGCAAACACCAGTTATTCACTCATTTTTTTACGTGTCATTCAAATAATCGCGTGATTAGAGGTACTTACGACAACAGACATTACTTTTCCCCAAGTACCATCTTTGGTCGTAGACTAAAAATGCATTGCAGATAATAATATCGTCTTAAATTCCTGAGGAAGCCTTACCAGCTTCACGCCGTCCGGTTCAATGGATGAAGACGTTTTTCTCAAACAACTCTTCAAGTTGTAATTGATTTCTTTTTAAGGCCAGAGCCTTGTTAGAGCTTTTGAAATACCCCCTCATTAGGAGGATCAACTTTCGCCATTACGGCCTAAATCTGAAGAGCTGATCTCTTAAACAATAAATCTTATCGCTCCAAATGTGTTTTTATTGACCATTATAGCATCTCCACCCTTCCACTGGTGAAATTGTTGGGGCGAAGAACCGAAGAGCAATTTGCTGCCCATTGGCCGTTTTTCTCCACTTCTTCGGTGCCGTAACTTTAATCTGATCTTTGGTCTTCTCCATTTACGGCGTCGTAAATTGTGAACCAACTCAACACGTACTCAGGAGATAGGGGACCGAATGAAAACTCGTAAATTGTGGCTTGATCGCTTCTGTTATTTTTTATTGGCAAGCGTCACGCCTTTGAAAAGTGATCTTTTTAGATATATCTTAAAGAGAGGGCGATTTGTTTTTTGTTTTTTTACTGTTTAATGAAATTTGACAAGAATTCTTCACGGTTTTCCTTTTTTCTCTCCTGAATTAGCAATATCTTTGAACAAATATTGCCAGATAAATCATATGCTTTAGCTGTTGTTTCAGACTGAATAGAATAGTAGTAGTAAAATGAAATAGAATACGATGGATGCTTATTCTACTTTATAATAAATTTTATACCCGGTACTTACGTATTAACACCACCGAAGCTACAGATTTGGCGGTTTTTAAGTGCCGCCAAATTTGGCGGTTTTTGTACTTACATATTAACGCCAATTTGGCGGTTTTTGTTAACAAGATTGCTCTTTATTGGCGCATTACCGCCAATCTGTAGCCTCGGTGGCGTTAATACGTAAGTATCTTAGACCCTTAACAGTGATGGCCGGTTTCAGTTCATGCATGGAATCAGCAATTCCCAACCTTTTTGGTTGTGAGGACCACCTGTTGTTTAAAAAATATTTTGAGGCCCACTAATTAAAGATACAAATAAAAAAATACATATATATTATATGCGCGTATAGATCAGTAATTAGTAAAGCTTACTGTAAAAGTTTTAAATATATAACGATTATAAAGCAAAAACTTTATTGTTATTATTTAGCTGTCAGAATGTAAGAAAATTCAAAAACAAGCTGTGAAGATTAAAAATAAAACTCAATGGAATTTTCGACAATGTTTGTTCCCCTACGAGACAGTCAATATCTTGATTAAAACTTGACAGTTTTAGCCTCAGATCTTTTTCTACATTCAGTTTGTTTCTGAATTTATGTTTTTTAAAAAAATGAAGTTGAGAAAGCACGTTCACACAGATAAGTGGTCGAGAACTCCATGAAATGTCTCAGTGCAAGTTAGGCAATTGCTGGATACTGTTGTCGAACATTTATACAGAACGGAAACAATGATGCTCTAAAAAACGATTTTAGAGTCTGGTCACATGATATTTCGATTAACGAGTCCTCTTGATTTAATGGTACTTACATTTTTTTATATAGTCTTCTTCAAAAGAATTTCTGCTCCATTGATTCCCATCTTCAATTTTTGAAAAGTAGCCCCTAAAACAAATATGAAAAGGCCTACTAACTCCACTGACTTGGACTCTTGACTAGAGTTCCGCGGTCCATAGGTCGGGAACTGCTGCATTGAATTATAGCATTTTTATACTTATAATCTAAAATTAAATCATTCATAGACGTTTATCATTCGACACAAAAATGACTGTTGATCTATTAATATCGTAAGTGTTCTGTGGACTCTTCGTTGATTCAATACGAAAACACATAACCAAAATAGAAGGTGGTCCTCTAATTAGACGGTACAGTAAATCACACTGTTAAAAGGTTAAATTGGCTTAAGAAAAATAGTTTTTATTTTTATTTTAACATAAATAAAAACCAAAAAATAGGATGTGTTAAAATTCGCTGGTGCGAAAATAAATTGCTTGAAAATCCAGAATAAAGCAATCGCGGCTATAACTCAACTTTTGTAAATTACTTTTATTTTATTAAAAGTTTCGAGAAGGACAGCGTTAGTATCGTATGTTATTCAAGGAAAAAGTTAATTAAAAAATAAAAATGTAAGAATATGCTGACAATAAGCTCATATTTTAAAGAAGATCTACAAAAAAAATGTACTTCAGGTTTTAATTAAAACAGTTTTTAACAGTCAAAGATGATCTTATTTGCGAAATTATAAATTTAAGAATAAATGAAGATTATTAACATAATATTAATTTTTCGGGAAAAAAGAACCTATTCTACGTTTATGCATCGATAATGTACTTCTTTTGACATACAATAACACCCAAAACAGATTCATCACTTGACGTCAGCTTTTCTTTTCAGTGAATAGTTTGTGGCATTTCTTTAAAATTTATCAGTCTCTTCCTTAACCTTGACTACTTTGGGCGACATACTGATCACATTTCAGTATACACCTTTAAAAATAAAACACGGTGTTAATTTATTTAAAGAAGAAAGGCACACTACAGAGAAAACTCCATTTACAGAGTGCTGACAAACACACAAAGAACAAAAGTCACAACGAGTAAATAATAAAAAAAATGCCTTAGAAAGCAAAAAGTAGAACACAGAGAATACATAAATCCATAAAACTTATGCAAACGTATATATAATTAAAAACGAAAACACATAATCACAAAAACTTTAAAACACACCATGACACCAAAAGTCGCATTTTTAAAAAAAGTTTAAAGTTCATTTCCAAAAGGCAAGGGTCAAA
>BGPR01043234.1:0-13007 GCA_013235015.1 Araneus ventricosus
TTGTTAAACATACTTTTGGTGAGTGCACTGACCCATGATGACAAGAGATTCCGTCATGTTTATTCAAAGGACTCTAAGAAAGTTTCTTCGTGAGAACCTCCGAAAAGTTTTCTCCTGCAGGTAGGTATTAAGACTGTAGCGAAATCGGTTTCAGACTTATATTTTAAATACTGAACTGATTACAGCTTTTATCATTATTTTCTATTTGTTTTGTTTCTCGAAACGTGATTTCAATACTTAATGTGAATGATTGTAATTGATACAATAGTTCAAGCTTGAAAAGCTCTCTTCAAATTCTCATATACGACCAAGTTGACTTTTTTTATGTAAATAGCTAAATAAATTATTTTTTATATTACAACTTTTATTCTTTTTGGCCTGAATCTACTATGGATGTTCTCTAAACAGACTGTTAAATGGTTTTGCCTTTTGAAAAAATAATTAAAAGTTAATTCAATTCTCGGCCTAAATTTCAATTTTCATCAAATTGATCTTTTTTATTGTTTTCAAATTATAGAAGGGAAATTTAAGATAGATTTTGCTTTTGCCTTAATTATTAGTATAATATATAATAGAGCCAAGATTCTGCAAACGAAGAAACTGGACGACAATGGTGGATAGATGTTGATAAATTGGAATATTTTTTCTTTAAGTGTAACTTAATACTGGAACATAACTGTCAAAATTGCAATTAGCTAACGGTTTCCTAAAAGTAGGTAGTTTCTACTGGGAGTACGCAGGTTACATGTACTATTTTGTTGAAAATATGGGTAAAACTGAGTACCTAAGACTCGAAAGCTCGTATTCGACATAGAGTTTGTCAAATTTTATATCAAAACATTCATTTCTTTTTTTTTTATCGGAGTACAATATATCTTTCTAGAAAAAATCATACTTACTACTTTTTTTAACTAATGATATTTTATAACAAAATACATCATTAAAATATAAAATATTCAACGCCTGAAGAGTTTTTATCGTCATAATCGGAGAAATCCTCACTATTGACCGTCCCAGTCTTACGGCAATTCTTAGATTCACACCTGATTTTACCCAGAGTACAGAGGTTATAAAAACGAAAAAGAACCACACAAATATTGTATTAAATCTTACTGATTGATAGTTATAAAACCTTACTAAACAAATAATAAGCTGTCCAAATATAATTTTTTTACACAGTATTGATTATTTAGTCAGTTGAGTATATATCACATTTAACTGAAGATAATATAAATGTAATGCGCCACAAGGGATGAAGCAAAAATAACCTCCAAAAGATAATGGGTACATTTTTTGAATATTGTTATTCCTGTGTCGAATCTTTTGTGCAAAATAACAAAAAACTAAAACCATGGATTTAAAATTACAAGGGAATATTGTTTGGATATGGTAGAAAATTTCACATCATGGCAATTTTAAAATTTTTTCAGCAATTGTAAAGACATAGACGATTGTTTTAAATTTTACGCAAGAAGATCTTATCATAATAATTATTTCATAATAATGCATTTTCATTAATTTAAAGCTCAATTCAAACGTTTTAAAACAACTGCTAAATTTTGTAAGTTATAATTTCCGTATCACTTGGATAATTTGATGAATCTTCTCTAAAGATATGCATAGATAATTATGAATAGTTCCTTCTACTCTCAGTTCCTGTTTTGCTATAACTATTTAAATTCAGGAGGTCAAGCAGTGACCGTCTAGCCGGGATGGGGTTTCTGCTTGGCTACCACACACGGATAAAAAATCTCTCTCCCATTCTCTATTTTGTTGAGATAATAATAATGATTCTACTTCAATCTTTTATAGATATGCCACTTTATGATTTAATGGCAGCAATTTAGAGAAACAAAAAACCCAAAGGAAATTTTACCCGCCTAGAGCAAAATATTCAAAAAAAATTTTATACTTTCTTTCTTATTAGAAATAGTGGTAAATTAAACATCGAATCTGAGAAATATTTGTGTTTTCTATTACTGTTACTGTTTTGAATACACCAAATAGCGCTATAAATCAGAGAGAAGTAATTGATATTCGAGCTAAATGCTTTTATTTATTTATGTTCAATTTTATGTGCTCTTGGAAAGATACTGGCTATAATGCTAGTTGCTACTATGATATATCATTTCAAGGTATGAATTTTTTAATTCCCTTAATTTAACTTCAAAAAATAGATCTATGTTAGAAACACAACTATCACCTCAAAAAAGAGTACCCACTGCTCACTCAAAGGGGTATGGAATTGACAGAAATAAGTTATACATGGAAACTTGTCTGTTCATAAAAACATCTGTAAGGTTATGCGGTCTTCCTAAGTATAGAATTAAACAAAATTATATCAGTACCATAAATACATTGTTACAGTCTAACATTTTGTGAGAATGTTCAATATCTTGTTACAGTTTCTGTGAATTAAGAAAATTCCAAACTGAATTTGAACCCTTCCTCTTGAAATTTTTAAAAAAAATGAGATAGGTGGTAAGCTGTTTTGCTGAGGATTTGTTACAAAACTGGATATTTTTCTTGTGTTTTAATTAATCCATACTTCGAAATTTATTGTGACAGATCCTTCTGCTTTATAATATAAATAGCGTTTGTTTCTTTTCATTTTTTCTATTTTAAATATAGTAAGTACTGCTATATTTTACTTTATTTCTTTGTAAATTTAAAATTATTTAGATTTCATCTTAATCGTGGTTCAATTATACCTTATCTTCTGTGATAAAATATATCAATTCTAAGAATTTTTTTTTTTACTTATATTTTTTTTTAGAACTAAATGAATGAATCGACCAGAACATCTGATAGTATATCGGATATCTAAATAAAACACTAAGGTACATGGCACATGGAAAAGAGCTAATTTTTTTGCCGATGGAAACAACTCGGTTTGTTTTAAAAAAAACAAAAAACCGGTAGCCATGTTAGGCATAACTTATGAGCATAGCCTTACTACTACATCTGATTTCTGGAAGAGTTTAAGACAAAGAGTTCACAATATATCTTACAATATGTGGTGAAATCCTTATAGAAAATGTTCTAATGAGATCAGTTAGAAAAAGAAGCAAAATGGGCTTAGGCGAGCCATTATAGAATGTTCAGATCACCACAAAATAGTTTGCTGAAGCATGTAGTCAGTGTTAAATTCACAAATTGAGGGAACATCTTGGAGTTTATTAGTGCCTGGGTTGTATACGGGTAATTTTCCGTTATACACACACACGTTTTAATCTTTGGCGAATTTTCTTGGAGCGCTGAATCACCCAGATTGGCTCAACTTTTCTTCACAATAGTTCACACGCTCTGTAGTTTTGTCATCTAAAGCGTCATCAGCCAGATGCGCCAATTTGGCAAAGTGGTTTGTTTGCATATAACGGAAAAAGGAGATGCTCTGTAATGGGATGGAGCTATTAGTATACAGGGCGTCCCAAGAGAATGCAACAAGCATTTATTTCCTTAAATATTGCATTTAGACATGTACTTGCAATTACAAAGTTTTATCAAGTAAGGTAAGAATTTATGTGGAAACACTGTGGAAATTGAAAATAAAGAGTTAAGAAAATTCAATTTTCACGGCCTCATAGAGCAAAAAAATAAAAGTGTAAATGTTCCTCTTGCACTCATCTGTATGTAAACTAAGTTTCACGATTCTATTTGCAAAACTTGTTTATTTTTTTTAATTTAATGTGGTTTCTCATAAATTTATATGGATATTTTTATTGCAGAAATGCAAATTTATTTAACATAGAAAAAACTGCGAAATGCAACATATTTGTGTAATAGTACATCATCTAATCATCATGCGTTGAGAAAAATTGCCAACGACGAATTCTGTCGCTCAGTTTCATTGGCAGAGAGTTATAATCTTATCGACTTGATAAAGAATGGGAAGACAGATTGAGAAATGAAAATCTGGTGCATAATAGGAAAATTGGCTTTATATCGAATATACAAATTTATTTGCTCTCAAAGGTTATGCATATTATTAAGCTTACCTAAAGGTAGTACATTGTCCTTCAAGGCAGCAGCGTTGCAGAACTCGCTAAAATTATTTTAAAATTCGCATTTTTTCGTTTTTATTCTTATTTGCTTACTTCTTAGCTCTGAGAGTTTGACAATGAATGAAAAAAGAGGAAAAAGAAGATGAATAAAATTAAGACGGACATAGGATGGGGCTGCCCACCAATCAGTTTTGTAATGCACCAAAATTTTCGCTCGTTGCACTGGGAAATGAGTTATGTATAATGGGCGAAAGCGAATAGCTACCTTTATTGTTCTTTTTGAACTTAGCCAGTAGTGTTGATTTGATCCTCCTGTTTGGCGCTAGCCCAACTAATGCTTTTTTCACTTCCCGCAAGGTTCTCTCTTCGAGGTTTGATTTGTTTATCTTCCATTTCTCTTTCGTGTTTTTAGAATTGTATTCACGTTCATGTTGACTCAATTCACCTATTGATTATTTTCATGCATTTGTTTTCAGTTCATCATCGTAAAAAAAAATACGACGGTAATTTCTTTTAAAATACATTAATGTAATTTAGATAATTTTTTTTTGAAAATGGAATTTCAGTTATATTCTAGTAATAGAGTTGTCCCTAGCATTCAACTTTCCAGCGAGCTGAACTTAAAAAAGCTCAATTACCGGACATTCCTACCCCCCTCTTAAAGAAAGAAAGGCAACAGCATCTAAAAGAAAGAAGACTAGCTACATGAACTTTAATAGTGTAACAGTGAAAATTCCTGGTGCTGTACATAGTGTAAATATTTCTTCCTTTTTGTTTATTTTGTCTTTCTTTTTTTCTGAAATAAAATTCCCGTGTCTTTGCCCTTATCATCTGTTCAGTGACCGGTCTGGTCACGGGTAATGGGGGTAAGAGACTATGTTCTGTTCTTACCTAGTAACATTCTTACCACAGCTTGTTTCTGAGCAGATAAGCAGTCACTGCTTTGGGATATTTTTTCAAAAGTAAATAAAGATGAACTATTTTTTTTGTAAATACTCAATTAATGTATTATTTGACTATATTTTTGAGATTTAACAAGAGTTTGACTGAACCTTTCTTTTCTCGGCATTCGAGAGAGGTTTGCAGCTCTCTTTCTTTCAGGGTCTTCGAGAAAGAGTAGTTGCATTTCCAAGGAAAGTTCCTTCTCGATGTTGGATTTCGGAAATCATTTTGCTAGTAGTTTTGAATCAAGCGAGATATCTAGTTCAGATTCCAACTACTTAACTGGTTTGTTTTCCTCAACTATCTAATTAGATGAAAATTCTATTTTCGGAATGAGTTTTCATTGTAATTCAGTTGACAACCAAAAAAGAACAGTTGAATTTTTTATGCATTCCCGTGTAATTTTGTAATGAATTACAGCGTTCAGAATGACTTATTTTTTAGTTTTTAAAATAAAATTGCGATAATTCTATTAAAATACGGTGCATGGAAAACAAGTAAGGAGTTAAAATTTAAAAGCCAATCTCAAGGATGAGCAGTCTGGAGAAAACTTTTCCGTCTTTATCAGCAGTGGTGGAAGTGTTCGATTTCACAAAGGCTAGTGATACCTTACGTGTGGCACAATGATTTCGTTGTTCACTCCAAGCTCTTGCTGTAGTAAGCTATGGCGCTTTGTTTCCAATTTTCTGGGAAAGCACGGCCCAATTTCTTCATTGCCAGCATCCGTATCCAAGATGAAATCTTTATCATTTAGAGGATAGATCAAAACAGAAGTTTTCAGCCTGCTTTGTAATTATGCCTTGATTTCAAAAACTTTTGCCAAAATTAAATTGGCACAAAAAGTCCTTGTCCGGTGGTTAAGGCTACCTTTTCTCTATCTTCAGGTCGATCAACTCTTAAAGTATCCATTTTTCAAATCCAATGTCGTGAAACCATTGACTTTCAAGCAAAAGCACCTCCGGTCTGTAAGAAAATCCATTCTGAGAATACATGGATAGATGATATAATCGTGTGGGAACAGGATCCACATTTAACAGATGCTTCCAGTTTGCCGTATATTCGTATTTTCACCAGTAGCGTCTTTAAAGAAATGGATAGAGTCGTGCAAATAAGTTATTTTTTTCAAATTTGTGCCAAATCTGTTCTGAAAGAATGACATTTGCACCTGTGTCCACCAACATTAAATACTGGATACCACGACTGAACAGATCCTTGAGTAAGTAGAGTCAATTTCTCCTCTGCTAAGTGGAGACATCCGTCCTTCTTTCAGGTGCTGATTCAGAAAAAGACAGCCTTTCCCCCGCAAGCCGGCTGTGTTAGTTTTCTACCTGACGTCATCACTTGGTATCTTCTCTGTACATGCCCCTTCTTTTCATTCTATCAACACGTCACGTTCGGATTTCGCCATCCATTTTATGGATTTGAATTCAGTTTCAAGTGTATTCATCTTTTCTCCAAATGGTCTTTTATATAGTTAAAAAAAAACTGTTTACAAACTGTTCTAATTGAAGGAGCAGTGTCACCATAATGATTATGAAACTTATATTCGGTTTCCTGAGTCTCTTTACCTTTTAGAAAATAATGTTTCATCAACGTACGATATTGTTTCTCGTCAAACTTTCAGAAATCACGGTACTTAATTATATCAAAAAATTGTCAAGCACTGTTTAAGAGATATATATCCGAATACCATAAACTTCCACAGTTACCGACAATTGAAAATAATCTCGATATCGACTAGTGGCTCCATATCTCAGACTTCGAACACCCTTATAGGATAGTGTATTTTTCCTTTCTCTTTTTCATGTCAGGGATTTTAAAACTCTCTGTCAGGTTTGAAGAACAGAAACTTCTGAATTAAAAATTGAAAATAATAATATTTCAGATATTTTTACTGGTTTGTTCCTAACTTATCTAAAAATGTTAATATTGCTTTCTCCAAGCATATTTTCATGCAATTAAGAACAGTAACTCCTAAACGCAATTACATAGATAAATAAAAATTGTTAAGATGGCTTCTTCTGATGGATCTGAGCATAATTTCACTTTTAATTGGTTGGAAAAAAGCATGTTAAAATTGCATATTACTTTTTTGGGATCAGACTTTGACACAGTCAAATTGCGTATTTTTGCAATTTCCGCTTGTCCGATATTTGTGCTTGGGGCGTTTTACTCCCGCTTGGCGTATTTTATTTCAGGTTGTTTTGTTGTCTTTACGTGTTGCCGGGGGCTGAGGGTGATATAAATAATCGGATTTCCGGACCTTCTCTTAGGTTCGCAATTTTTATGCGAGGGTCGGAGTTGACACCTTTGTTAAGAAGTATACGAGAGAGTCCAAGGAAGACCACTCCCGCTGGTTATTTTTGATTAGCCCTTATATCATACCTTTACCAACTATCCTCAGAACAAAATTTTTCTTAGCAAGGTTAAGAGCTTAGGTTAGTTAACGAACTCGAATTAACTAATTAGCTTTTACTTATGTTTTCAATTCTATGTTTCATTCTAATTCTTATAATACCAATAATTGAACATAACAGGAAATAAAACATTATTAAAATAATTTTACATTAAATTATGATAACGTCTAACAAATTATCAAGTGGAAAACAACTTCACTCCGATCCTTTAGCTTTTTCCAAGACGTTCAGATTTATAAAATTAGGTTCAAATGAAGGCAGATATTATCTCGTGTCTGGAATTTCGTCAAGCTAAGTTGTTTTTCGTAACATGAGGAAAATGCTCTTTCTTCAAGTTCTGTGTTCGTGAAAATTAATAAATATTTCATTACCTTACAGCTGAGAACTTGGGAAATATATTCCGACATTTTTCATTTGAATCACAAACGTTTTGTGTTTTTCGACAGTAAGAATATAACTTTTCTCCACCCCATTTAGTATGATTCGTACCCGTAGGGGTTCGCGTACTACAGGTCGGGAACATCTGTTGTAGGTAAAGATACATAATAAAATCAAACATATTGTTAGGTGAGAAATCCGTTCATAATATATAACTGTCACTCGTATGATAAAACAAATACAAAGGTTTTCAATCTAATCGTGACCAAAATAGCTAATTTCTAAACAGTTAGAGATTATATGCTTGCAATTTGGAAAATCCTTTGAATGAAGCAAATTTTTTTTTTTATTCTGTTTGAGTCAATAAATGTCCTACTGAAAAAACCACATCTTCTACATTTGTATGCAGTTCTCTGGGCCTGTTAGTCACATTCCGAAAAACAATATTGACACACGAATATTTTAAGCAGAAATAGCTCTACTCCTCTGCTCTTAAAATTGCTTAATTTATGAAGGTTTGAACATAAATATTGCAGACGGTTTTAGACCATTTCAATGCCTTCATCGAGGAAGATTCTTTAATCAACAGACAGAGCTAGCTCGAATCGCCCATTTCTTTAAAATAATGAATTCAGTTCGTTGGTCATTTTGAACGGTGCTCCAAAAGTGTGGAATGTCTAAGGGATGAACATTTAAGGGCTCGTAGGATAACTGCACACGCAGAATATGAGACTATCTCTACGACTGATGCAATTTAGATTTCACTCTGCAAAGGTACACTCAGTGTAGATTGAAAAATTACACCTGAGAACCTAACAGAGAAGTCCACAAACAACTTGAAGAACCTGAACATGTCAACATGATCTCATTTGCAGAAATATATTCGAAAGAAATTGAGTATTTGATGTATAGTAGAAAATTGACTGGTTTTTACTTTCTCTTATACGGAGGATACAAATAGAAAGTATTGCAACCGAAAAAAAATTCTACTTTCAGATTTGGATGAACCTCAACACTTTAAGCTTTCCTAAGACGAAAAAAACCGTAAATTTGGAATAATGTGTGTGTATGTTGCTCTGTCTGTTTTTGAAAAGGATAACATCAAAAAGAGATTGAGCTAGATGGATGAAATGTGGTATATTATCTTCCCATCAAATTTGTAGATTTCCAAAAAATTTTGTGTGAAATCCGTGCACGAAAAGTCTGAATGTCCGCTTGAAAACCATAACTCACAAACTTGAAAAGATATATGGAGAGATTTTGGTACACAATTTCATCATCAAAAATGTAGGTCCGTATCATTTTATCCACCGACTCCGTCAAAGGGTTCACTGTCTGTCTGCCAGTATATTGGATTGCATGGGAACACGATAGTTCCAGAACGCAATAACGGAGATGAGTATTCTCTGGCATATGGTCGTAAAAAAAAATCGTATATCTGTATAGAATTATTGTTCCAATCAGTCTAAAAAAAGGCGTTCAAAATCTTTACTAAGTTTTGGTCATCACACTATGATGCACAAAACGTTTCATGTTGTATATTGGCCCATGTTTGGCGTATTTTATTCCCGATCGTAATTTCGCCCTTTTGCGTTGCCGCTTTCTCCGAGGACAATATAAATCTGAGTACTCGTGGTGTTATAGGCCGTCCGAAAGTTGTATAAGTTCCGCAATTATTTTTCTGAGGGGGTGGGGGAAAGCTTTGCTAGGGATTATGCATTAAGGAAGTCTATGGGATATCACTTCCGCTGGTATTATTTGAGTATAACTTTTGAATAAGTAGTATTTTGTACGCAATATTCAATGAGTCGTCATTTTAATATTAAAATTTGAAATATACTGAAGTAAGAATTGCAAAAGTAGTTTCACAAAAGACTTTTAAACTGAATATGGAGAAAATATTCAAACTTGTGTAATTTAAGCTGGCGCGACCAGAGTGAAGATTGAGGTTATCCAAAAATTCGTATTAAGAAATATTTTGTCTAAACTCAAGTAGAGCGAGTGATAACGACTATATTTATAATAAAAAGTAACATGAAACATTATTTTGTAATATGTAACATTATTTTATATATTATTAATAGATAATCAGTTAGTGATACTAATGAATAAAGTAATTATAAATAAAATAAGAATAATATTAAAAAATAACTAACTATAATAAAGAGACATATACCCAATACATTGAATACAAAAATTGTACAATAAAACTGAAATAAACAGTCTAGTTCACATCTAGCCTTTTCAAAGTGAAAAATTTTTATTGCATTTTTCATTCAATACATTGTACAGCAGAAAGTCCACAAGTAAATTAATAACATCAAATATTATTCACTGGCGATCTCTAAAGATGCAAGATATGAAAGAATTAAGGTAATCAAAACACTTCAGAAATACACAAAGTTTTGACTTCGAATTAAACAAAGTGTGTCGAATCATGACCTTATATACTAAAGCAAGATGTTAATATGAATGATCTTTAAAACGTTTGATTATCAATGAAACTTAAAATTCATCTTTCATTCTGAAGGTTAAAATGGCAGCTTCGTGAAAAACCCTTAAAAGAAATGGATTTCAGGAGAAACTTAAATGTATTGCTTTAAAATAAATCAACATTCCAGAGCCCGTGTTTAGTCCCGCATAACACTGAGCGAACACGGGCGCTTATAGCTATATAAAGCTGTTTAACCGGTAAAGAATTTGCAAGCACGCGACTTACATTTAAACAGCTTCGATATCAGATCGCTATCTAGGCTTTTAAATAAAAAGTACACCTCAGCGAAAGACTCAACCGTGAAATACTGTCCAATGTAATTTATAAAAATATTTTTAAATTTTAAACCTGGTGTGAAATATTAAATTGAACTACAATTTTCATCTTCCAATCAGTTATTGTATCTCTTTCAATCAAGAATTTAGTTTCTAAATATATTTAATATACAGGTGCGAAATAAATAATCGAACCACCCAGTATGCCGTTTTCATCATATATTGAACTAAATGATAGCAATTTACAGCAAATAACATCTAATAACAGATTTAATCTCTAATAATTTTATAAACAGTCTTCAACATATTCAATCGAACCAACTTGAATATTTCCAACGGCAAATTCAATTTTTCTCCAAGAATTTCAAGACTTCATGAAGATTAATGCTCGTTTACGAACTTTCACCATTCTAGTTCTATTCGTTTCGAAATTATGAGCAAATAAAATTTGGTGTCCATAATATTTAATTAAAATTTTGAAATTTTATTGATATCACGAGAAATAGTGTAGTTATAGACCTGGAACTTTCTTGTGATAATAATATGATGTTTTGTACAAATTGTAACACCATACTTATGGTTTAATTTTTTGAAAAGAACACAGCTAAATTTTGACAGAATCAATGGAGAATGTAATTTTATGCGCGTGTAAAATCTCAGCTTCTTCCGATGAGCAGTTTTTGCATTACATAAAATTTTCCTTATTGATGCTGAAATGATGCATCGAATGCGACATTCACAAATTTAAAAAAGGGAATATATTTCATCATTTCTTTGAACTGCTTACTAAACAGTTATTTGACATATTAAACATTTTTTCTTACACGCTGTTATATAAAAATGTATGAACAACACAACATAACGTTTTGATGCTGATTGCACTATTTATGAAAAACACTATTTCAGCATTTTCATTCAGTCTGAAGAAAAATCCAGTCCATTGTATTTTATTATAATGGCTTCTTTTAATTCTGATGTAAAATTACAACTTCTGGCCTCAAGTTTTAATTTTTTTATGCGTTTCATAGAATGAAAAGTGAGAAATATACTTCCTACGAAATACTTTATAGAATTGCAGCTGAGGGAAACGGCCTTCGCGAGAGAACGGCGAAGAACCACTAGTTTCGCAGTAGGACCGGAGAGGAATTCGCATGATCTCAACTAGCTTTCAAATCAGCCTCGACTGAGCAATGTTTCCTCAGCTTTAAGAAAATTCTTGCACCTTTACAAGAATGTTTTTTTTGTGTTTATATATATAAATCATGTTTTTAAACAAACACGTGATAAAAAAAATAGACATGTTTCAAAAGTTAAGCAAAAAAGATGAAAATCTCTAGAAAGTGGCTAAAAGTAGTTCGAAATTCTTGAAATTTGGATATATTACAAATAAAAATAAGCTGCATCGGCTATCTTTATGCAAAAGAGTAGCGCTGTCATCGCTGTACGTAAATTATACAACTTATATTCAGTTGTTTAGGAGGAAACCGCTATTTAAAGAACCCTTTTAACCCTTCGCTGTCGTATACTCTCATCCACAAAATATTTTTTTCGTTCCAGTCGTATGTCTGCTCTAAGCCACCACATCAAAAAACCATAACGATCTTATACTAAGTTGACAAGCTTCGGAGATACATAGAATTCAAAATAATAGTTTACAAATTACGTTTTAGAATAATTACGCTTTTTCTCTTGTTACAATATTTTTTAAAAAATAATTTTAAATTGCAACCGGGAAGTTACAGAAAGAAGTATACCGTGAAAATGAAAGTAGTATAGTGAGGGCGGAAGGCCCCAAATTAATAATTTCTGCGGCATATGTTCTCGGAAACTAGGGCTTCATATTGGAGACTGTTTCAAAGATACCACACGATGGAGAAATTTACACTATGATTTTAAAAAAAATTAAAAATATATTACTGTGTTTTAAACATCTAAAGTGTAAAAATGAAATAATAAATTGTATTTTTCTTCATAATCTCGCATATTATACATTACTATTCGTTCAATGAGCATTAGTTCCGACCAGCTCCACACCTATGTGTAAACTTAATACGACCGCAAAGGGTTAAACAGTTTCGAGATTGAAAAAGTGTAAAAAGGAGTCCTAGGTGACATTTGCGAACAGAATTTCATTATAGTGCCATAGGCCGACCAGAACCAGGTGAATTACTGTCAAGAGAGCTTAATGTCGACAGTTCCGACAAGTATGCAGGAGGTAGTGTTCTTGTATGGGGACGAGCACCTTGATTTGAGCGCACGGACCTGCATCTGTTGCCACATGGAACTTTCAATTTTCAAAGGTATTGAACGACAAACTGGATCCTACTGTTTGCTCTTGTATGGGGAGGAGTGTCTTGAAGTGTGCCCAGAGAATTTCATCTGTTGCCACACGAAAATCTCAATGCTCAAAGATATTGAAAGGAGAAACTAGATCTTTTGTTCCTCCACATGATAGCGCAATTGACAATACCTTAATTTTGCAAGCATATAATTCCCA
>BGPR01043235.1:0-13007 GCA_013235015.1 Araneus ventricosus
CGAATTTAAAAAATAGGGTGCGAATCTGTGTTTACTGTAATCCTTTCGCAGCTTCTACCTAAAAACATTCGTTGCCAATTGACCGGTCAGGAGTGCGCCAACAATGACATCTCATCATATAGGATGCTTCTCTGTATTGTAATTACGTATCTGTTGAAAATGTGACTTAACATAGATCATCTCTAGCTTAACACTCGCGCTGTAAGACACCACGAAAACTCTGTACGTCACATCTAGTCTGTCCATGTAGATGCGGCGTATGGAGTTAGAAAGGCCATGGGAAAATTCGCTGTATAGATGCGAGGGCGCCACTAAAGCCGGTCATTCACTTGAAGTGTAGCCATGCCATTTGTCCTAAGCCCGTTTTTTTCACCCATTTTAATCGAAAAATACATGCACGCCATTCACTTGTATTTAAAAGGACGCTAACTCTGAACCAAGGTGGGGGAGAGATCTTCTTTCCCTCTCAGGAGATTTTAATTTATGCTACCCTCGAATCGAGGCTTCAATCTACGCAAGGCATTGTCCTTTTCCCTAGCCTCTTTCAGGGTCCCTCTGAAGCGAGACTTGAAACTCCAGTGTTTAAGCTCCGATTTCAGTCCAGATGGAATTCCAACAACAAGCCATTTGGCTGATTGCCATAGATGTTGATGGCTTTTTCCTTCTCGCGTTCCAAAATATCCAGTGTATCTGTGAAGTGAATGGCCGGCTTAAGAGTTTTGTTTCCATGGCAATAAAACAGCTTACGAAAGAAGTTAAAGCTAAATTTACCTTTCTGTCTCCATCAGGGGCGGATTAAAGGCTAGTGCAATGGTTGAATAGTAGCAGCAGTGTCTATTCGAATTGACCCCTTTAAGACAGAATTAGGGAAATAGAAGAGCTGGTTCACACCTTTGAAATTTTAGAAACGCCGACAAGAGGGGTCGAAACTAGTTTTGACGTCACTATGCTGACAGGAAGTTTGTGGGGTCCGAGAGCGTCCGCTGGAGATTCTTTAATTCTTAGCTATTTGTTCCCGCGTTAATTTGCGTTATTTGTTATTTTGGTGAAATATTGAGAAAACCTTGCTTCTCTTGTAATTATGTTTATTTGTGCTGTCGCTATGTGTCAAATTATTACAGGAAAACAAAATATTACAGGAAGATGTGTAGAAGTGAGAGGAAGAGAAGTATTTTACAGGAACCAAAAATCAGATTAAAATATCCGAGTCCTAAAAAAGAGTATTTTACAGGAACCAAAAATCAGATTAAAATATCCGAGTCCTAAAAAAGCATGTGTCATGTCAGCTATGGAGCCATTATTACATTGACAACTGAAAACATTTGCTCATCTTGCTTTGAAACTCAAAAAGAAAATGTATTAATTCTGAAAACAATTAGATTTCTTGAAAAGACAAGAAAGGAGACAGAGAAATAAAATAAACTGAAAACAAAAGAGCAAATTAGCCGTTTTTTAACCAAAAATAGAAGCTTAAAAAGTTAACTGAAAAACTATCGAAAATAGAAGAAAATTGTAAAAATATCTTAACATCAACTTTGATAAATACTGTAACAGAAAATAAAAGCAATTTACGCATTTATGAGCATTAAAAAGGTTTAACTTATGGTTCAATCAAAACATGAAATGGTTTGCGCATAATACGTATTATTGCAATTTTTCACTACATTTTTACGACCCAAAATCACCCTTCTACAATTACGTAAAATCGTATGTGAGTTTCGCAAGTATTTAATACTAGCAATACGCGCACGGCGTTGCCCGTGGAATCAGGACTGGGGGGAAAATGACAACAATGACACGAAAAAGTTTTTAAAACAAAATCAAAACAAAAGATGCACATTATTTGATTTTCCTGCTTATTTTTTTCGCGCTACAGTACAGAGTACGTTAATCCAAAACAATATTACAAAATTGGAACGTGAAAATGATTATTATACAGCAGACAAAATATAAAATTGAATCCGAAAATAATAATCGAAGTAATTCATTCAGGTGAAGGTCATGACGTATCCTGCGCTCTACACCATCAGCCAATCAAAATTGCCAGCAACGTTCCGAGGAACTCGATCGAGATAAACAACTCTCAACCGTCCAGAAAAAAATTAATTAATAAAACACGGGAAAAGATATTTTAACCGTTCTTGTTTTAAATCCGACAGAACCGTTCTAGTTATAAGCTGAAAAAAATTGAAATTAATAGTGTTATTAGAAAGTCGGATGCAACAAATTTAAAATCAAAAGTAACATCTCGATGCCAAAGCTGGGTAGTTTTTAAAAATTTCTCAAAATTCAGTAAATTGCGTTAGAATTTCAAAACTAACTTCATTAGAACGGAAATCGCGTGCTCTTTCCGATGGTGTATTTATTTTTGTCGTACAATTATTTGAAACTATTCTATTGAGAAATTAGTGCGAAAAATGAACCAAAACAACACAAAACATTAAATAAAAAAAATTCTAGATTAAATTTTAAAATTTCGACTTCGAGGTGCATTCAGTCACCATTACGACTACCTGTGTGCCAAATTTCATGGCTGTAAGTGCGATAGATTCGTCTGGACATCGCAGACAAACACACGCACACACACACAAACATTGCCTTTTATAAATGTAGATGTATTGATTTTTTTATATAAATTATTATTTGATATAAATTTTTTCTCTCAAATAAATAAAAAATGGTAGAGGTAGACAAATAATCCATTTAATTATTCGAACCAGTCAGCTTTTAAATGAGTGGATAGTATATGCCGACTGAAGCTGATTTTCATTTTTTTTTCTTTTCCCGTACATATTTTATGCCAAAAATATCTTAAATTATATATTAAAATGGTTGTATGTGTGTGTGTGATAGATCTCACTCCAAATACTGGCATCCAAATTTAAATATTAAGTTAAAAAAATAATAAATAACATCAAAACCCTTATAGTAAAGGGATTTTCGAGCGTGGAGTGTCAGCGTGGTGACGTCACAAAATTCCCCCACTGGTTCTTCGCTGAAGCCTCTATGAGCCAGCCCTTATATTTCTGACCTTATATTTTATACTGACACGGGTTCGAATCCAAGCAGGCATAGTCGTTGCAAGACAATGTTTTGAAAATTTTAATGATTCCCGATTCTGACACCGTAATGGTAGGAAGCACGGCAATTGACTCCAATACAGACATGACTGATCTCTCCCGCAAATCAATCCAATCCACTTCTAATGGAGTAGGAAAAGAACAACTTGGCGTTCACGCCTCACAGAATCCAACTTCGGACAACGGTGACACCGCCAACCCAGGCAGCAATCAACACTAGCAAACTGGAAAATCTCCAGTTACTCCCAAGGAGGCTGATCATCGCATCAGAGACAGGTCGCCGACCTCTCTACAGTTTTCTGACGAGTTCGCAGAAAACGCGATCGCAATTACCCAGGCGATTACGCTGAAGCACTCCGTTGCTGAATGGTCTAGAACCATGCGTACATATCCAAAAGACAATCCTGGATTCCAGAAAGTCCTCGCTTAGTCACAAAAGGTGAATATGAACTTGAATTCACACTTAACAATGTTGCAGAACGTTGGAATTGAGGAGTTAAGGAAGAATTTTGCAGATAAAAAGACAAGAAAAATGAAGTTTTGAACAGAATTTATAAAGCTGCGTTAAAATAAAGTCATATATTTTTAAAATAAATCTGTTGATTATATTATTTTAATTTTTGACCACTGTACAATCTTAAATAAGCTGGGCATTCGTGGTTCGGCCGCTCCATGCCAAATGGCGTGGTAGCACTCCACACCGTTCCGGTTTACAGTCCATCCATTTTGGTGGATCATTCACGAAGTGGTCACTCTGATCCTCTATGGTAACTGCGCCTACTCCTCCTCCCGCTTTCAAAACAGGCCCCAACCTCCAATTCCCCCTCCTTCACGGGTCTACATTTTGTGGTTTTCGCTTTTATGAGAGCCCCCTCCCCACGGTCGCATTCAGTTTGATGACCCAATACTCCAAATGGATAACGAACGAAGATAAAAATCCAAACTTTTCGACCGCACTACGCCGTTCCTCATCGGATTTCCACACTGGCGACGGGTTTTGGAGCGGTGCGCTCCAAATTGCGTGGAGCGGTCTCTCCGTGAATGTCCAGCTTAAAAATTCTCACCATAATATTATTAAGTTTTATTTGCAAATAAAGCATGCATATTTTAAATAAAAGCTTCTTTGTTAGTTAGAATACAGACATTATAGAGTTTAAAAAATACGTTGGTTGTGGATGGGCGCAGTCGTATTGTTGCCTTGCGAAGTTGGTCAAGTTACCTCGGACAGCTCTTGTGTTCTTCCCTGGACTTTGTAGTGTACTTCCACAATATGGGTAGTTTCGCAACAAAAGAAGATTGGCATGCATTTTCTACCTCTTTCCTCTGATCGATTGGGTACAAAATTTAATACAGATCTATAATTTTTGCAACAAGACCATATACTGCATTTCATTTATGTAGCTTCTTGCGTTTACATACACATGAATATACAGACCGACAGACAGTCAACCCTTCGGCAGATTCGGTCCAAAATCTGACAAACATCTACAGTTCTGGTGATAAAGCCATATGGCAAATTTCATCCATCTAGCTTGTTGTATTTTGTGTTCACTCCCGTTGACGGATTTCGTCCAAAGTTTGACAGAAATCTTCCCTGGACTTTGTAGTATACTTTCAACAACATGGGTAGTTTCGTAACATAAGAAAATTTTTGTTTCAATCGGTTAAAAAAAAAGCTTTCAAATTGTATATTCAATTTTCTTACTATGACGCAAGATCATTCTGCGCCATGGAGATATCCGTGACTTTGCCGCACGCTGAGGGAAACTTGTGGATAGTCATGGCATTCTGGATTACAGAAGGTTCGCATTTTTTATCCGCGTGCGGGGGATGGGAGATGACACCTTTTTGGGAAGTATACGAGAAAGTTTAGGGGAGACTAGATAAAATACTATACTAAGTTCAGGAAGATGCAACGTTTGAAAACATGTTCAAATACCGTTGAACCAAGAGAATTGCTATTTACTTGCAAGGGTTTATTAGTATAATATGATTCAACGTTTAAAAAGCACGAAGTAAAGCCATTAACTTTTGAAAAGGTCAGGATGCAGCACAAAATAGACTTGCTTCCAACCCGCGGAAATCGCGGGATAAGCAATCAGAGGTTTTAAAGTAGATATCATTAATGCTATTATTTTTATAGTATTATTTTAAAATAACTTTATTTATATCTTATTAATAAAAAATATAAATATAGCTTTCGAATAATCTTTAAATTGTTGCGAGGGACAAGTTCGGGTTTTCCATCTCGGAAGTTTCCCAACTTCTGTTTTGCAATTCAAATTTAAGACAGAAAGTTTGCCTATTCTCATGAAGAATGCTGGAGTTGTTGATGGATGGATTGTTTGAAAGGACATTAAGAAATGTAGTTGTGAATTGGATTATTGGGGTAATCATGAAGAGTTGCTTCGCCCCGTTACTAGGATATCCGTCAAATCTGAATGACCAGACCGCTGTAAATAGTAATGTGAACCACGCAAAATAGATCCCATTACGAGCGTCACATGGGCGGAACTCTCACAAGGAGGTACGTCCCGTCATCGACGGTGGGACGATTAACCAGCCAAAACCACCATTATTGTACCGTCAGGGGCATCGAGAACTTGCTTGTTTGAACGGCAATTCTCATCCTCGATATGCATAGCTGGCGGCCAATTACTGTAGCAATACAAAATTCTATGGTTAAAAAAACACTTTGACATCATTTTATGTCTTACTAGCAGTACGCGCACGGCGTTGCCCGTGGAATCGGGACTTCAACAAAATAAAAAAAGCCCACATACAATTACATAAATGAAAGTTTTAAAAACGAAATCAAAACAGAAATATATATATTATTGAGTTTGTCCGCTTCTTTTTCCTCTCGACCGAGTACCGTTAATCCAAAACAATGTTAAAAAATTACACCGTGATATTTATTACACCGCAGCAAAGTATGAAAGGCAAAGAAATAAGTTGAGACACGCTTAAAAATAATAATCGAAGTCATCGAGTAAATAAATAATGTCCTCGCCGAACGCGAAAGTAATGACGTCACCCTGCCCCGTCAGCCAATGAAATTGCCGCAACGTTCCGGAGAGCTATCGCGGGCGGAAACTTCGCTACAGGAAAAATATCGTTCAACTACCAGGAAAATATTAATTTTAAAAAAACGGGAAAAGATATTTTAACCATTCTTGTTTTAAATCCGACAGAACCGTTGCAGTTATAAGCTGAAAAATTTTTAAAATGATATCTTTAATAGAACATCGGATGCAAGAGTTTTAAGGATTCCAGAAAATTTTATTCTTGAAAAGTGACTATTTTTTAAAAAATTCCCAAAATTTAGTAAATTACGTTAGAAATTCGTAACTAACTTCATTAGAACAGAAATCGTGTGCTCTTTCCAATGGTTTATCTATTTTTTTCGTACAATTATTCGAAACCATTCTATTGAGAAATTAGTGCGAAAAATTAACCAAAACAACACAAAACATTAAATAAAAAAATTTCTAGATTAAATTTAAAAATTTCGGCTTCGAGGTGCAGTCAGTCACCATTACGACTACATATTTGCCAAATTTCATAGCTGTAAGTGCGATAGATTCGTCTGGACATCGCAGACACACACACACGCATGCACACAAACATTGCCTTTTATAGGTATAGATTTCAAGAGAGTCACTCCAAGTGTCATATAAACTAAATTCTGTCGATGTGCGGAAAACTAAGAACGCACTCGAAGGGCAACTTGATGAATGGTATATTCTATTTCTCATAGACATTCTGTCTGGTGGAATCATATATTTATATTTGACATGCGTATTCCAGCTTATATAAAACAGATGCAAAATAACTTTTGCATCATCGATGTGGAATTAGTTCCCCGTCTTATATTTGTCGCAACTATTTGAAATATTCAATAGTTCCTGAATTTTCCCCCTTTGAATATGAAATATGTGAATCAAAAGTAACTTTTTTGCTAAAAATTATACCTAGGAGTTTTATTTCATTTAGAATTTTCATTACTTTTCCTCCAATTTTATTTCTAGGTATCGATGTAGGTTTTACCCTAATGAAAGATATACAGGACGTTTTATTTTGGGCAAATCTTAATTCACTTGGCTCTGATCACTTCATTAACAACATTTCACAATTTTCATTCAATAGAAATTTGAGAAGAAGGATTACATTGAAAAACCGATTATTTTAAAAAGTGGACTTCTCTCGAATATAGGGATTTTTTACTTCATAAATTACATACAGATATTTTTAAAATTAATCTATACTCTTAACTTTCTCTAATTATTTACTACGAAAAAAATTATAACTTTGGCATTATTCTTTATCTAAATTAACATTTCTAGAAATCTCTTCTCTTCTCTCTCAAATTCTGTCTTTATACAAAGACATTGCATTTCACTAAACTAGATAGACTTGAAAATGCTAGCAGAATCGATTGAAAATACCAACTATATATATATATTTCAATTAATCAAAACATGTGTTATATTTTAAATATATACAAATATTAAGCTAGAAATTAAAATCAAAATCAAATTACCTTATCAATAATCATACAAATGAAATACAAAAGATTATGTATATACAAGTCAAAAAAATCAATCAATGTTAAATTTAAATGGATAAACAAAGAAGATTGTAGTTTATCGATAAAAGCGTATAGATTCTCATCAGGGGTAAATAAGTGAAATTTATACGAATCCATAAAAATTAGAGAAATCATAATGCTTTCTGCGAACAGGGTTAACATAAAGATAAAAACACTGCCTTCACCCCATTTAAATTTAACATTGATTGATTTTCATAACTTGGATATTTTCCACAAATCTTCTCGAATTGCAGCATTATTACACATTCGTTGCATTTGTGTTTTATATTATCTTCCCCTTTTGTTTATTTTCTCCCTATAAGAACTCTCGGCATTTTCTTTCCGCGGATTTTTTTTCTTTACATTTTGTGAATTATGAATGTATATGTTGATTATGTTGCTTTCACAATTCTGTTATGATTGTTTCTTATATATATATATAAGACCTTAAGCCACATATTAATTTCTATCCTGATTATTTAAAACTTATAAAAACTAATAACAATGAATTAGCTGCAGAATTTCTAGATCTAGATATAAAAATTACAGATAACAAAATAGTAACAGATATCTTTGATAAAAGAAATGCATTTAATTTTCAAATTAATAAATTTCCTTATTGGGATAGTAATCTTAGCATTTCTGTCTTCAAGAATTTAGTGACAAATTATATAATTAGAAATAATAATTTAGTAACAGACAATGATAATAGAATTCAGAACATAAAAATTTTTTATTGTTATGCATTGGTTTATGGAATACCAAATAGTTTTTTAAGAGTTTATATAGATAAGAAATATTTAGGTCATTTAGAATAATGCATTCTTATTGGTATTTCATGGAATATTTTAATTCTTTGCTGGTAGGTTTGTGTTTATTCATAATTTACATGTAATGGGTAATTTTTTTTCTAATTTGGTTCTTGTTTTACTGGTTTCAAAATTATTACATAGATGGCACCACGATTTTTAAATTGAAATATTCCTTATAATAGATAGTTTTTCCAATTTTCAAATATTTTCTAGATAGCTAAGTGTATTACATTTATTAACTGGTTTTGAGATTTTTAATTAAAATTCTTACTAATTCTTTAATTTCATAATTAATTATTTCATTTGGTCAATTTTATAGTTTCATAGTTGGAAATCTTGTTGTGGCAATATGTGATGTCAGGATAAGTGGCGGTATATATTAAAAGTGTTGAATCCTGGTAAGGATAGGTAGAGACACTGATTATTTAAAGTTTAATGAATAAGTATGGGTATTTTATTAAAAGATGTATTTATTGTTTTTAGTGCAATATATTGTTGTTTTACATATTTTTATCTTGAATTTTAGTCCTTTCCATATAGTTATGTTTTCTAGTTAGGGTTAGTGTATGATTTTTCTTCCTAAATTCTTTCATTTTTGGGTAAATTACCCTGTCTGTTTTTTCAACAACTATAGTAACAGGGATGGTTTGTACAGCAAAATTAATTTAACCTGGCTTAAGCTTGTCCACAGCCAAGCTGCTATATTAATTGTTGAAAACTCCCATATGTATGGATTGCCTTTTTTCAATATTTTTAATAACAACAGAGTTTTTTACATGTTGACATAAATGTTTAAATTTAATTTTTGTTCATGGTATCTATAGTATTTTCAATTCTTTAGGTTTTGTTTTAGGCTGTATTGTTTAAATTATGAATTTTAGTATAGGATTGCCTTCATGATATGTCTTGTTTACTTTATTTATGTAAGATCATATATAACAAGTTATATTTAGATTTATATTATATATATATATATATTCATTAGTTTTGATAGCAACAGAGTTCATTTTCATGTTAACATCTGAATGCTTAAACTTACCTTTTGCTCTTAGTATCTATATTATCTACAATTTTTTTAGATTTTATTTTACATTTGGTTATTTTGTTTAATAATGAATTTTTAGCTTATGAATTGCATTTTGATATGTCTTGTTTACTGTGTTTTTGTAAGTTCATATATAGAAAGTTATATTTTGGTATATATACATAATTAAATATTTAATTAATCAAAACATGTGTTATATATATCTGAGTGTACCCCTTAAAGCGCATTTCCGCAGACTTAGCGTAGAAACCTTGACCTGGCCTGACGGGTCACTCCATGTATCAACCGGGAAATTTTGATTTCGCGGCAGTGGTAAGAGTCTAACAAATCTAGCGACACCAAAGATATTTGTAAAAGGCAAGTGTTTGGTTTGACCGAAGACTACACGCTACCAAGCAGCTGGCACGGCCGTCTGACAATCGTCATCGAAGGATTAAAACATTTAAGCCAAACAGATTTATGTTCATCGGCAGGAATGGCCAAATGGAAATCATTTTGCTTTTCATTGTTGTTTACACAAAGGATTCCCATTTCCTCATGGGGGCTGTCCATAAATGATGTCACACTTTTTTTCAATATTTTCGACTCCCCTCCTTCCCTTTGTCACAAAGTGTCACACTTCACCATACCCCCTCCCTCCCCTTGTCACATGTCACACTATATTACATAAACTTGCAGTTCAGAAACAAAGCACTACGTTACAGATCATATTTCAAATTTTATTTTTAAACTTTAACTATGTGTTTTAATAACATTTGTGAGCATAACAATAATAATGATTATATGTGTACTTATTTTGTATGAAATAAGATTAAGGTTTACAACAAAAAACCTAATTAATATACAATAGTAATAAAATATTAATATAAAAGAGCAATTGTAAACAGTAGTATTTTGGAATTCGAAATAGAATTTGATATATTTTGCTTTAAATCTTATCTTTACTTTATGAAAACAAAATACTCTTAAACAGATTAATTTTTTTTAAAAAAAAGCACCTGAATAAGATCAACCTGTTTGTACCACTACCAATTCTACCACTCACCCAGGTGGGGCGACGTATCTTTTGTTGGACATTTCCATGGTGTGGCAGGAGGAGGTTTTCTTCTAATGGTGAAGAATTGCTGCTGCTACCATATTCTCAGAACCTACCCTGAATGCCTTTTTCAAAAGAAAGGAATGTAAGTGGAAAAAAAATCACATGAAAGTTGTTTTAGTCCCGATTAATAAATACCCTCAAATTCTAGTAATTTCAAAATAGCTTCGAAATTGAATCAGCTGATTTTAAATGCTTTTATTTTAACCAAAATGGTGATGTCACACTTCTTGTTACCCCCTACCCTCCCCTTGTCACAAACTGTCACAATTTCATGAACCCCCTCCCCCCCTCAAAGCGTGACATCATTTGTGGACGGCCCCATGCCCGCCGAAGAGCATAAATATATTTAGTTCTGTTATTTTCTGGAGATAAAACATCAGAAAAGTCACTATAAAAAAGAAAGAAATTTGACGAAACGTAGGAACAAACAAAAAAGAAACCATCATGTCAGAAGTGGGATTCGAACCCACGCCCACATTCGTGGACCAGAACACTCAACTCTGCAACAGAGCAAGATTTCTCTTGAGTCTGGCGCCTTAGACCGCTCGGCCATCCTGACACATACGAGCAACCAAAAATAACTTAGTATTAATAGTAGATAAGGTCATACTGATAGTAAAATGTATTGCTTACATAAGAATGAGAATTTTTGTGTGTGCTGAAAGACAATAAAAAAATTATTTTTAGCAGTGTATTTTGTAATGTCTTTAGCTCAGTCATTTGCTGGAAAAAAAAATTATATTAATTCTACACTGGGCATTAGTTACAATTTTAGTTTTAATTAATAGTTTATATTTTTTTTTAGGTTTTTGCCTTCATTTTTTTAAAGAAGAAATTTGAAGAAATTTCAGTTGAACAATCTAAATCGTTTTAACTATCGGGTACCCGCAATTTTTGCTCGAAAAATTTAATTTTTATTTCTTTTTAAGCTGTCTAAAATTAGGAATTATAAAAAAAGCAACAGTGTGCGGGAAAACAAGCCAATTTTGCAACTAAATTTTTAAATTTTGTTGTTTACTACTATACTCCCGGTACTTTAATGTATCTATAAATTTTTGCCCCCCCCCCCCCGTTCCACTTATAACTCCCAACAGCGTCGGATTTAGCCTTTGAACCGTTCCGTGCGAAAGTAAAAAATTGCGCCTCGATTGAACTACAATGTAAGCATTCTTTAAAAAAGTATATGGTCTTTTTCACATTTCTTAGCGAACATCCAAAAACAACAGTGTAATACAGTAATTGACACAAATATTTATAATAACTTTTTACTTAAAATATTTCATTTACAAAAGCAGTTAACAGGAGTATAATTCAGACGATTTATTTTACGAACTTTTAGTTCAGAGAATGCTCTAATTAATTCCGAAACATCTAAACTGTTACTCGGTTCCTACTCAATTCCTAATATAGCAAGGTCTGATAATCTTGTTTGAGATGTTGCTGTTCGCAAATAGTTCTTGATTATTTTTAGTGTCGAAAAACTACGTCCCCCGGATACAACACTTGCTGGAAGAGTTAGTAAAATTCTTAGAGCAATGCTCCAAACTTGAGTATGGAGCAAAATTCATTCTTGTTATCAATTCCAAAGCTTCTAAATTTGGTAAATCTTTTTCCAATAGAGAACACACCACTGATATTTTATCGCAAATGTCCGGGTTGTTTATATCAGGTGATTCTCCGTCTGTTAAAATGGATTCCAAATCGTACAATTGGCCAAAATTAAAATTGGAGGGTATTGAATAACGTTTCAGGTAGTGTAATTGTTTTGTGTGTACCTGTTGAACTTCCGGACTTTCAACAATTTTAGTACGGAACTTCGCTGAAAAGGGCGAAAAAATCGATAAAACATCGAATAACGAAAAATCTACTTCCAAAAAATCGCTTCGAGTCGTTTCGGCTTCTGTCCTGGGCCACCTTCGTGTCAAATTTCGTACCTGTAGGTGCAGCGGTCTCTGCACTGTACCGCACAGGGACACAGATACACAGACATTGCCTTATATATATAGATTACTAGAATAGTGCCTTGAAAGTTTTGTGGACATTAGTACATAAAATTATATTGCTTTAGTGTAATGGAAGTGGAGTGTTTTTTCAGAAAATTCTATAATTAATTCAGAAATTCCTTTGCGATATTTTTCTCATTTTGTTTTGGCAATTTTGCGCCCCTCGATTTTTAGGTAGATTCCTTATAGGAACTCTACCTATTGCAATGGTTCTCATGACACGATTTTCGGAAAATTTCTGCAGATCTTCACCGATCATGACCCCTAGAACCCAAAACCACCCTTCGTTAAAAAGTTTATATATATATATATGTGTGTGTGTGTGTGTATAACGCTTTTTCCCATGTTATCTTGTGAACACGATAACTGGAGTAATT
>BGPR01043236.1:0-13007 GCA_013235015.1 Araneus ventricosus
TCCATTCTAGCATTCGCCTGGTCTCGCTGTTTTGGCTCTTTTTGAATTAGTTAAAATCCTGCGCGAGTTTTGTTTTCAAAGCCCAAAAGCTAACCGAATTCGGTATATTTTTTCAACTTTAATAAGCCAGCCTAAATTCTGTCCCCTTTTTGTATCAGTTCCTTAATATTAACCCTCCGTTAGTTCGCAATAATAGACACACAGACATGCAAGAATAGACAGACATGCAGTCTGTACCTATTATCAGTTTTTAACGCATTACAATTTGAATTCTTCTTACAGAACTCTCATTTGCATTCTCTTTGGGACTAATTATAATAGTTAGAGAGGAAAGATTATTAAAACCGGATGCAGATATCATGGAATATCTTTTTTATCCGCCAGATACACTGCGACCAGTTAAGGGTGAAAATTATTGCAACTAGCGGAGGGCTCATATGTATGTGCTAAATGATAGGTAGTAAAATGAAAAACTAGTTTTAGTCTTTGACTTTCATTTGAAATGAAATTCTTAATGATGTTCTTTACAGTCTAAAATAAGGACTATGAAGATGCAAAGAATTGCATAACACAATTTAACAATAAAGTAAATATTTTAATGCGAAGCAGCTCGTAACACAAGAGAACTTGGAACTTTCCCACAACTTGTGGGACTCAGCAATTATAAATTTAAGGCCTATTCCAGATTATTTTATCAAGAATTGTAAAGAAAGATCTAGCATTTCCTATAACAAAAATAAATAACGAGAATTTAGGAGATAACGCTTAAAGGTTTCTCCTTGGGATTCGATGCGGTGGTAATAAACTAACATAGTTATCATCAGTAGCTACTGCATCTATTTATTCAAGGCAACTTATAGTATACGAACACCGCATACAGGAATGCATGTATTAACTGGCTCATGCAGGAGTGAGGATATATTATGAAACGTTAAAGAAGTTAAATCATGGTAACAATAACAACTTTAATAACGTAACAAGATAAAAGTAACGGTAAGGTAAATGATATTTAAATTAAAATATTGACAACAGAAACATAACTGATAACAGTGCTAAAAGAGAAAGACGACAGATAATGTCCGAGCCTTTATAGGACTCAATTCTTCTACTACGCATGAGCAAGACGGTTGACTGTGTATGCAGGAATACGCTGGTGCCACAAGAACAATTAAATTCTAGTCTTTGGATTAAATTACCTCTGCTAGTAATCGAACCATGGACAATCAAGTTAACAAGTCAATGCTCAACACCACAGTTACTGCTAGTTCTTTGTGAGGCAATGCATTTTTATTTACGTTTAAGTATTTCATCTTATTGGAGACTATTTATATTGACATCATAATCACATGGCAAACGTAACTGCACATGTCATCGAACACATAGCTGCATATTGTCTTACTCTGAGTGCGCCTTGACGTTCTTTTCTCCTGCTTCAAGATCCGCAATGGGTTCCAAAATTAATTTGGTTCAACTCTTTTGAAGTATTTCACGTCAACACAAAGTGATTCCATTCTGATTGTCCTTATCCTGAAATACTGAAAACTGAGAGCCCTACTCCAATACCCTCAGGTTTATATATACAGGGTTGTCGAAATTAAACTTCCCCAACTCAGAGGGCCGTACAGGGCGTTCTATGGGTCAAAATGACATGAAATTTGGACGACAGACACTCCAGACAATGCGCTCGTTATTTATGGATTTAAAAAATAGCTCAAATTCCTCAATAGATGGCGCTGTAACAAGAGTTAAACGCGATTTGCATGAATGAAGCGTCTGGGCAGCGCATGCAAATCATGAGTCCAACGTTTGTGATCCCAGAACTGCAGGAACGAAACCGCCTTCAGGGTACAATTTTTATGCAGGACGGTGCACCTTCGTTATTCATCGTAGTGTTAAACAGTTTTTATGGCCAACTTTCACCGACGAACGGGTGATCAGTCGTCGTTTTCCAACAGCTTGGCATCCTCGTTCGCCTAATCTCACCCCGTGCGACATATTGTTATGGTGATTCATAAAGGATCAGGTCTACCGAGAACAACCTGCATCATTGTTACATCCGAAAGACAGCATTATTCGGCACGTTCGTGGAATCATTGAGGATTTATTGCGTTCCGATGTGGAACACACTGTTTTGCGAATGGAAAGGGTTGTGGAGAACCATGGGACTCATATAGAAATTATGTAGAACGTTTTTTCGAGCTGCAGAGTCACCTATCGGCGACTTCTTGTACTAATTTTTTTTTTCAATTCATGATCTGGAGTATCTGTCGTCCAAATTTCATGTCATTATGACCCATACAACGCCTTGCCCGGACCTCTGAGTTGGGGAAGTTTAAAATGGACAACCCTGTATATATCGCCTAATTAAGTTCATCATTGCCTCTCTATCCTAGTTTTTAACCCAGTTTTTGAAAAGTGTTCTACGATATTGCTGGAAAATTGAATCTCAGCAAATTTACTTCTGAGATTAAAATATTTCTGCACATTCCTGTGAGTATAATTGGCATCTCAGTAACTTGGATTCCATGTTTGACGCTTTCGAAATTTTTGTTTGCCTGAATTATTGCTTTTTTCTCAACCGTGAGAGGTCGACACTTTTAATTATCTAACTTGCTTTAAACAATAAATGGAAATATTAGCATAATTTGCGTAACTAAGCTGTGCACAATATCATCATCTACATTTTACTGGTTGATCACAGTCTGTGATCTCCTCTGTTGTTTTCTCCTACATTCGTCTCTTTTTCCCTGTGGGATCTGGTTTCTAGTATTTCCATTCCTACTTGTATGTGGCCTTCAAAATCTCTTATTCATTTTAAACTCACATTTTTAACCCTCTAAGCGTTTTTCATGTATTTTTCCCTTTTCTCATATTGAGTTCAATAACAGATAATTCATGTTTATATATATAATTTCTTAAACTACCATGGATTAAATATTCTTAAGATTTCATATACTTTATTAAGTGCAATAAAGACCAATTATTCACTTTAAAAGCAAATTTTTACGAGTTTAAATCTAGTACATCAAAATCGCTAACCGCCCAGAGGGTTAAAGATATTTGGATATCCGCTGGTAATGTGTTATTGTCCTTTCCAACATCTGGTGGTAGACGAGGACCTACCCACAATGACGTAGCGAGGGTAAGTGGCGCCAGGGGAATGGTATTATTTTTACGCCCCCCCCCCTCATATTTTGGCCTTTAACCTTTGTATCTGTTATTCTAACTGCTAAGCATAGCCATACCGGACCATACGCGGAAAAATAGGGAGATAAACTGAATGCAATTGCATCTGGTACTAAGCTCATTGTCCATATACTGAATGTTCTAACCTCTCCTCCACAGAGAGATTATTTGACATAATTATTGGCTCTTTCTGAGCCCAGTGGCAAGGTTTCGACATACTGATAAACTCACATTATGCTGAAAACTTAAGCATAACATTATCGTGCAAGTTACATAATCTCTATCTCTACTGATAATAGTAGATCTACTAATAATTATCTTCCAAAATACAAAGGTATTAGAGACAAATATTTTCCACGGAACTTCAATACTTTCAAGTTTAGGTAGGCTGGTCAAGAGTTTAGTCAAGATAGGCTGGCTAAAATGGGTATCAGGAACATAGTTCAGTGGAAATCAATATCATACAAAGAAAGTCAAAAAACAAAGATAAACTCAGAGGTAATAGGAAAAAAAGCAAACAAGGAATCCATTCAAGTCCATTTTTCCAAGGGCTAAGGAATTTATTCGAAATGGATTCAAAATAATAATTTGAAAATTTTTCTGTAAGAATCTTGCATTACGCCAAACATAGCTTCTCTTAGCGCGAAGTTTCCCAAACAAAAGACAACGGAGATCTGTACACTAAAAAGCATATTTTCAAAAGAAAGAGGAAAACAAAAATACATCAAAACGCTAATATGATTGATTAAAATTATCAGCCATCTGGATATATTAAAATTAGCCATCATAAATAAAAATTTACCCTATGCCCATAGTTGAGAAAAAGGTGTTCACGTAATCGCAAACCCACGTTAACTTTCTTTTAAAAGGAGGTATTATCAAACTCTTATTAAAGGAACACTAGTCCCATGGCGCCATCTATATTCGAAGAAACAAAACAGAAGAGGTAAAAACAGGAATTTTTTTAATGAATGGAACCAATTTAGACATATTAAGAAGAAAAAAGCTTAGTTCAGAATATCTTGGAGATCTCTATTCTCTACATTCAAATGATTGATTGGTTCTAATAATTGTTAATTGTTATTTTAGTTGGGTTGTATATATATTTGTATACTTTTTCTTTTTCCTCTTATTTTATTTATTCATTATTATTTTATTTTATTTCATTTATTTATTTATTTTTGTTATTTTTTTATGTTTATATCCTATAGGTATTTATATTGTTATTATTCATTGTTATATATCTTATATGTACTTGTTATTTTACGTTATTGCATATTGTCATCAGTAATTCCATATGTTTAGTCTGGTCGGAATTCTCATTTATATATAAAGAGTGCCATCTTAAAAAAATATACCCTGACACAATCTGCGTGCCTCCCAAAATAAATAAACAAGGCCACGCATCCTTCCCCTCGCATCACTTGATGGACTACCCACTTGAGTTAAGAGCATTCCTCCTCAGCACAACTCCCCCCGTGCTTAAACTTTAGTACGCTTTCATAAATCTTTTAGCCCTCCCCTCTGGAACACGCCGAGGATGGAAGCAAATTCGTGAATCGAGGCGCGTGCGTCCATTGGCTCCAGAACAATCCCTCTAGAAGGGGTGCCTTTCAGATTTTTACGAGAAGGCTATGCGAAATCACATGCTATCGACGATAAAGCAATGTCTATCCGTAATATTTCTTATTTATCGTCGGAAGGACTGGCATTTAATAACGGCGGGATAAGGAGTTTCTTGCGAACCGTGTCTTGCCGTTTATGGCATCTTTGGAAGGAACTGGCTCCTACGATGTGTTCAGTCTACAGTAGTCGCTATCTGATGGTAATGAATTTGTTGGAAACTGCGCGAATGCCGCTTTGTTTCTTTCTATCTCGGTCTGGTAATTATTTGAAGAATTTTATGAGCCCAGCTGCCCTCGTAGAGAAACTTTAACCGCTTAACTTTAAAGCCCGAGAATACTCGTGCAGCGAATGATAACATTTTTAGTCTTAAAATTAAAATTTAATGATTAATTAGTTTTATAATTTTACACAAAAGTTACTTTGAATCTATAAACATCTGAAGTGCCTTCCGAAATGAATGAAAACGACAGCCCCTTTCCAAAACAGAAGGAATCATCTTATTAGATAGCAAAAAGAATGTTAAGGGGTTAAAGCAGTAGTAAGCAAGAGTAAATGGCGATAGAGGCGAATGTTTTATTTTCTTGCTTTCCTCCATCATATTTAGCTTTGAAAATGATATAAAACTAAAGACAAAGTAGCAAAAATTATATACTATTTTGTCTTCGCAGCGTCCCCAAGGGATGTTTTGGGCATCTATCAATGGTGCAACGACGACTTATGAAGCTCGACATTCACAAGGGGTGAGCACTTCAGTCCATTTGGATCGCTTTGCTAAAGATGGTTCCAATTTTTAGTTCATCCATTAGGTTCCATCCATTCATGAAATCTCCAAAACGCACTGCCGGTAGCGGCGATCTCCGCCTACTCCTTCTCCCGCCTTCAAAACGGGATCCCTCACCCCGCTCCCCCTCCCACACAGATGGTTTTCGCTTTTGTGAGAGAGGCTCGTTCCCCTTCTCGACGATCGTATTTCAGTTTCATGACCGAATGCGCCAAATGGAAATCGAACGGCGTTGGATATCCTCAAATGTCCTTCTTAAGAGGTGTAGATGCCCCGGGAGTAGATTCCAGTTCTCAGGAGTCCGGCATCTGAACAAAACATTAGTGCGTTTGTATCACTTTCACAGCCAAATATGACGAAAGAGTGAAAACATGATTCCCAGGTGAAAAAATCATATTAAACCTTCATTGACACTTACCATAGCTACGACACTGCCATCCATATTTCCGCTCCCTGTCGCTACTTTGTTCCTTATTGATTAATAGCTTTAATGGTTGTAAAAACATTAAAATTATTTTTAATTTAAATATTATTTTCTTAAATAATTTAATGTGAATCGTAGAGTTTTATATGATAAAACAATTAATCGAACTACTCGGATATTTCATGACCAAATTAAGGCAAGCTGCAAGTTTCTCGCTCACTCCAGATAAAAAAATCCCGTTTAAAATCTCAACCCAGGCTGTATCTGGATTCGTCAATAAAGAGTAGATGATCCCATCCTCCTTGGTTCTATTGAACATGACTTCAACCCTACTTTAATCTATCCTCTCTGGAAAACGAACATTAAGCCTGATCATTTCAGGCCACTCCACGCAAAACCGATCGTCATTGTGAAAACCCGTCAGAAGTGCAGTAACGTAGAGTGGAAGGTTGGATGTCCCAATATCCATCACTCCATTTGGATTACCGGGCCAAAATTGCGGCGGGAATTGGTACGTGGGCGAGGGGTCTTGGGGGTGTGGTTTAATGAAGAATTCGGAGAGGGAGAGGGAGAGGGTAGGGGATCGGAGTGGCTTGTAAAGGATGGAATTGCGTGGCGTGGAACGATTGTGAATGACCGACTTAAGACACATGCTTCATCAGTCAGTTTTCTCTTTCGTCTTCTATTGTGTCCTGAAGACACCATTCTACCGCCTTTCGTGTACGTTGTTATGAAGAGTGGTACAGTCGTCAACAAAAAATAGGACACATCTGTAATTCTGGTATTTATTATCAGGTCTGCACAAAACTAGTGTCGATGTGAATGACTCAAGAGGACAGGTTTATTCAGATAAAAAAACTGATTAACCGAGTTAATTAACATTGTTAATTAACAGCTATCTCGGAATTTTCAAAATTACGCCTATCAATTTTTTCCCCTGAATCGACTCCCCGGCATGAAATCACCTACATAATCAATCTACTTTTCATGACGCTGGTGATTCATGAAAAGTAGACCGATGAATGCAAATAAATATTATATTCTGTCCCTCAAAAAGTGGGTGTTACCTGTCAAAAGTGGGAATTTGTAGTTTTTTGTAAATAGTTCAGAAACTATTATAGATATGCATTGGAGTTTTTGGATGCCGGCGTTATAGCGTCGCAGCTTTGTTCTCGTGTTAAAATTTTACTATGTTACAATTCACTTTTTTTTTACAGTCATGTTTAAAATTTTTTTAAAAAATTCTTAATTTTTTTCATTTATGGATTTTTTCATGAATTTATGTAAAAAAGTAGTGTTCTTTTAGTGAGTGAAAAAATTTTGAGAAATACGTAATACTTTCCTTGATATCGTCAAAAGTTCCTAAAATTCAGTTAACATGGGAAAGGTCATTTTTCAAAACCCTATAACTCTTGAAATTATCATCAGAACTCTATAAAAAATTTTGGAGAGGCAAGTTCCATGACAGGAAGTCGATTCAATGAAAAAAAATGATAGTCGTAATGGGAAAATTCCGAGAGAGCTGTTAATTAACAATGTTAATTAACTCGGATACTCTGTTTTTTCATCTGAATAAACCTGTCCTCTTGAGCCATTCACTAGTTTTGTGAAGACCTGATAATAAATGCCAGAGTTACAGAGGTGTCTTGTTTTTTTTTAGTTGACGACTGCACCATGCTCCTTGCTCGCTCCAAAATGTTTACTGTGCCCAGTCAAAGATAAACTCGCTTCAATAAGCATGCAGTTTTGGGATTCTATGGGGTCTGATAACAGCGGTTCTCAGAGAGTACGATGGGCACATGCGCCACCTGTTGAGAGATTTATATCTTCCTCTTAACCTTTACTAGGTGCCGATTCCTGTGCTAAGTGGAGACGCTGTGCTGTAGGTATGAAATGTAGCATACTGTCTCATAGGTGCTCGTCTTATTTTGTAACCCATCTGTGTGTTTTATATCACTTAAATTTAAAAACCAAATTAAACTGACATCTTTGAAAAGAGCCATAACATTTTGTTTTTACCTAGAATCAAAGTAAACAAATCTAGCTCTGACAGATGTAAATGAATCGGCGTCTTATTAATTAATTTTGCTTCTTCAACCTCTAATCATGCGTGAATGCTTACGATAGTGAGCCGTAAGTTGCCAATCTTAGGTAAGGAATTTTCAGTGCAAGTCAGAATACTTTCTGAGCCATCCTCGATATTTATAACTAATAAATTGCTTGAGACTTTCTTAATTTGTTCAATCTGCATTATCATAAACGTAATTCTGTGAACAGTGTTTCTTTACTTACAGAATGATATTGTGCAATAGAATTATATCTTTTTAAAAGTTATCACGTTCCAATATGATGTTACTTCTGGTGCCGAGACGATGGCGTCTGCAAAAATGAGTGGTCGACAGATAAAGATCTGTAACGTCTTCAAGACAGCATCGCAAGGAAGTGCCCGCCAACACTTGGGGGGGGGGGGGGGGATAATGAAGATCCATTTTCAAGTATAATTGGTTCAATTTAGCACTTTCATAAACTGGATGATAGAAAATAGGAAAAGATTCTGTACAAAACTGTAGATAAAAGAATCCACATGAAAGCTGCTACTTTTGGAAACTTCATTAGCCTAATATGTTCAATTATAATCTTAAAATACTGTGATTCAAACTTTAACGCATAAACTGTTAGAGGAGATAGGAAACACAAAAACATGGAAAAATCACATAGGAAAGTATGATTGGAAAGGCTTACCGTATGAGCAAAAGGGAACCGTTCGCCAGCGCTATACTGGAAAGTTCGTACTTATCGTTTAATAGCGTAGTTCTTTGTACTATCTAATTAGATGACTCTTCTCTGTGTTGGAGATGCGTTGTCGTATTGATTCAACTACACGCCCAGATAATACTTGAGACGTTAATGGATTTCCGGTCATTTTTGTATCGAGTTATAACCTCCATAATGACTTAATTTTAGCTTATTAGTTTTAAAATGTCATAATTCGATGCACGAGTGGAACTCGGCCAAAACTGTTAAGGGATTAAATTCCCTACTGCGCATGCCACTATGCAGCAGTTTGCAAATGCCTAGGTGATGGACATGGTCACCTACTGTCACAAAAATCTTCATCGCCGACGAAAGCGTTCACGAAATGCTGGGTATTCTTGAAAGGGTCAGCTAATCTATGCTCTTCCACTGTGAAGCCCACATAAATAATAATGGTAAGAATTTTGAGGGATGCTGTGGAACTTAAACATGTGCGCGTGCTGACCAAGTGTGAATTATCGCCAAATAAAAACATTTCCACCTGTTATTGACTTATCATTTCTCCATCTTCGGGTTCCTCCAGTTCAGAGGTTCCCAGTCTGTGGTACGCGTACCCCTGGGGGTACGCGAAAGTAATGTTCGTAATGGCGGAAAACATAAGACAGAAAGGGGGGGGGGAATTATAGAACTTTGTTTCTCCAAGTTCGTTAGACAAATGAGTTATGCAAGTCTGAAAGTAGACCGGGTGGCAGTGAAAGAAGAGTACCAAGAACTTATTGCTAAAGAAATACCTTTCACGAACACAGAAACTGTGCGAAGACCTTACTCGTCTTTTGAATATAGGGTGTCCGAATCAAATCTCCCTAATTTGGAGACATCATTATACTTAACAGAAAGTTAAAAGGCATAAGAGAAAAGTAAAATTAGAAAACAATACTCACAAAGTTTTATTAAAAAATCAGTGCACTTGCAAGTGGGCTCCCTTAGTAACCCTGAGGATATCCAGCCGGTAGTCCAGTTCCTGAAAAATGCTCGAACATCCGTGGCCCAGCATCTTATTGGAAGATATCAGTGGGTTGGAAATCACTTGGGTATCGCGTAACTTTGCAACATGTCCAGGTAAATGTTTGCCGTAACAGAAGTCTCAGCAAAGAAAAATGGTCCTATGTCTGTATCATGTGAAAGAGCACATTACACATTGATATTTGGGCTGTTTCTTACCACTTCCTGTACTGCATGGGGTTTTTAAAAAAAAAAATTCTGCAGTTGTGCTTATATTCACTTTGTTGCTCACATGAAATGTTGCTTCATCTGAAAAAATGATGGGGTTTAGAAAATCGTGTTCATTTTCGATGCTAGAAAACTTCTCCACAGCAAATGCAACACGCTGCGGCAGTTTATGTACAATCTGCATTTTGTAAACATACAGCCTCAGTTTTCAAATATACGCGAAAACTAAAAATTGTCGCCAAAATCTAAGAATTCAACAGCCAATTTTGCCTAATATCGCCAGAGTATCGCTAATTAGATTTTATTTAACTAGATTTTTTTAATCGACTGTTTTTTAAGGACATTTGATTCGGACACCCTGTTGTATTATTACCCTCAGGGCGGTTCGCTCAGCTGTAGCGCCGCCACTGAACCGGATCCCGCTCCAATAGTTTCCACATTACGCGAAGGGTAGTCTTTCCCATTTGGGTTTACGTCTTCCGTCTGAACGATGCCACCTTGAGATGCTCTTGGAAGAAAAGAGACTTTTCTTTAGAACAATATATTCATAATTTCTACATAAAGAATAATTAATTATAGTTATAGTAAAATTATTATTATACTTAAAGTTCAAATGAATGCCGACGGCTATAACCGGCGATCGTCTGTGCGAGTCACCTCGTGCATGCCGGGTATAGTCGGCAAATAATAACAAATAACCTCGTAAGCTTGAAGCATCTCTGGACAGAACGCCGCCCCATGCCCCCGTGCCTGATGCCATCACGGCAACCAAACCGGTTGGATGGACGTGGGTCGGAAGATACTATTCAACACCCCCCTAAGGGGGCCAAAAGGTCCCCCCTCAAAAACAACTTTATTGAGAAACACAAAAATACAAACAAAAATGCAGTTTAAGTTCGATACAGGTTGGTTTGTTAACAGATGGGATACATGCGGCATACAGGTGCAGCATCCGTGGACATATGTGTGAGGCCATTCGAGATGGAACACGTGTTGCTGGTACATTTAGGAATCCTCAGGAAAGTATGGTGTGTACTTGAATAGATCATGACATATATAGTCGGACCTCTATTTAACGAAGTCGCTAAATCCCGGAAATAAGTTCGTTATATGGAAAATTCGTTAAATAGGGATTCACCTTTTAAAATATTTTAAACTACACAAAACATATTTTAAATTCATAAACACTAAAAATTATTAAAAAAGTAATTAATCCCACCTTTATTTTGTAAATTAATATCTATTTGTTTTATATATTTTACCCATCAAAAAGAAATCTGCCAGGAAAACAAGAATAAAACAAAACATTGTTCGGGAATACACTGTATTTTTAATTAAAAAATAATTTTATATTAAAATTAATGAATTTTAGCATTTCATCATACGAAGGTTTGTTGATTTCTGCATCATGATCATTTCCGTCTTTATCATCTTCGTCTTCATCGCAATTCATTGCTGTATTGCTTTTATTTTTCACACTGTCCATTTCAAAACTGCCTCATCCACATCTTCATAGACACATGCTTTTAAACGTTTTGAACAAGAATTCGATGAATCATAATTTTGTATCGTATCACGATTTTTTTTATTATGGTTGATAAGCTGTTTGGAGGAATACCAAATTTTAAAGCAATATCCTTTTTTTTCACGCCTTTATCCACTTCATGAAGAATTAAATTTTTTTCTTTGATGCTCAAGCACTTTCGCTTTGACATTTTCCAGCTTCAAGGTCATTGATCGCCATAAAATGTGTTAAAAGAAAGAATATGCTTGAAATGTTTAGAAATAGTTTGAGAAATAGGGAGAGAAAAAAAATATTGGATCACAAGAAAAAGTTCGTTAAATAGAGAATGCACTTCGCTATTTGGAGAAGAAATTCGCAAAATGTTCTTGGTTCCAAGAAAAAGTTCGCAAAATAGAAGTTCGTTAAATAGAGGTTCGACTGTATATGGAAAAAAATGTTGGGAACTTCTCTAGTTCATGCGGGTGACTTTTCCAGGTATACATTCCTAGGTGATTCTAGCGTGTTATTGCGCTTTCTACGACCCCTAATAGTTTGTACACTGAATTTTGAATCGCCTGTGCTTCTCAAACAGAAAAAATTAAATTGGAAAATGACTAATCTTGATTATTTTTTAAAGTTGGATGATAGATGATAACATGTCGGAAAATGTGACAACGAGAAAAATAATTATTTTTTTATTATTTTGGATGTTGGATGATAGATTACATTCAGGGAAATATGGAATTGGGAAAAGTGATTACTCTTGGTTGTTTTTAATGTTGGATGATAGATTGTATTTATTCTAAAACTTATTAAATTAATGTCATAATTTTGATTTCTGGCTTGAAAATTCAAGAACACAAATATTCTTCCATAATTCTTCCAACAAAATTTTTTTTATTTTTTTCAATCGCTCTTATTTTTTCTCAGCAACTGCGTGTGCTGTTTAATGGTATCTCAATTACCGTCGAAACCACTTTATAAATTATCGAAGCCTCAAAAAATGGGGCGCTTTCTTTTTTCTTTGAACCACGGCTTTTCGGAAACGCCACAGCCACCCATTAAGCTATTTATTGCTAAATTAAGCAGTTTTTAAAAAGAACGATATAATTATTCAAATTTAGAAAGATCTGGAAATTCCCGCTCCTTTCCGAAGAGGCAAAAACTCTATTCGGCAACAAATCCAGATCCATTTCCGTAATGGAACTTACGAAAGGACAACGAAGCGGTGACATTGCGGGAGGGAATCTAATTATCAGAGAAGAAAATGCTATTTTTATAAAAAGAAATGGGAGGGAAAAAAAGAATGCTATTTCTTGAGGACAAAAAAAAATCTATTATTTCTTTGAAATCTAATTGTTGTTTTGGACCGGAGATGGATGGATGGGGGGAAAAAACTGAAAGATTGCTTGAGGCTCGTGAAAAAAAAATAATAAACTATTCGAAATTCTACATAAATGTCGCCGTAACTTAATTTCGAAATACGTGAGAATACATTCACA
>BGPR01043237.1:0-13007 GCA_013235015.1 Araneus ventricosus
TGGGTCTTATTTCTTCGTTAGGCAAGAAGAGATTCAATTTGTTTTCTTCCCAACCATGACTAGGAAACAAAGAATATACCCTACTAAAGAGACCGGCCAGGAAATTTCTTGAGTAAGAATGGAGTTGGTTACTTGATGCATGCGTCTATTTTCTATTTCCTTGGAGAAAGCTTTTGTCGCAGAACGATAATTAGAATGTATACCACATTACTTGAAAATGCAATACAGAGGATTGTTATAGATTGCTTCATGTGCTATTGCAATTGCTGGGGAATATTTTTGTATAACAAAAATAATTAAAATATAGGTCATATTATTTGAAACTGAGATAATTTAAGTGGTTGCAAAATGTATTAGCTTCACACTGCATAATCTTAATAATAATTTTAATACTTATCTAATTCGGAGCTGAAACAATTCAGTTCATCCAAGAATTCGATATAAGAAAACTTTGGACTAAAACTGAGCACAACAAGTGTAAATGTCAGTTTTGAAACTCAAAATTGTGGTAAAGATTTATTTTTAACATTTAAGTTTCATTAAATAATGCATAATTAATAAATAAACAGAAAATAATTTTAATAAATAAAGTAATAATAATTATAATAAAATGTTTTTGAATATTTAAAAAATAAAAATTGCTTTAAATAAGTAAGTGATTTTTTTTAAACAAACAGGATTCAGCACTTTTAATGCAACAAATGCACAGCAAAAATTCTAAATAAATAGTATAATTCACATAGAATTTTTGGAATAAAGTGAGAAATCTTTTATTATTTTTTGAATTGAATCATCTCACAGGCGGAAAGTCCTCGAGTGAATTAAACACCTTATAAAATTATTCACTGTGTACAATGATACGGACGTATTTAACAAAATTAATCAATTCGGAGATAAAAAATTTCTTACAATTTTTAGTTTCGACATCGAATTTACCGAAATAAAATCTATATTTTAACATTATTTTAATAGGAAGTTCAAGGTTCCAGAGAAAAAATTCGAATCACCCACAAATAAGTTCTATAAATAACACCAAGTTCTGCTGTGCTAATGTTTCCGCTTTTTTAAAACGATGTTTCAGTAATTTAATAATTAATAATAAATTTGATTATGTTTTTGAGTTGAAATACGAGAGTGTCTTGAAACAATTTTTATGCAATAATGATAATTATTTTAAAATTAATTACTATAAAAACTGGAGCTCCAAATAAATTTTTACACTCTTTTTCATGTATTTGAGTATATTTATACCGATTTTCTCAACGGTGGTTAAAATATAAAATTTTAATTGCAACTTTTCAGTTTTTTCTGAATTTTTAAATGAAAGGAATTTACAGAAAATTATAAAGAGGTAAAATTCTAGAGTAAAAAGTAATTACACAATGAAATATCTTAAAATAATAATACAATTAATAATATATTATCAATTGCATCATTAATTATTAATAGTTATATAAAACCTTAATATCTGAAATTTATTGTGGTATATGTTTTTAAATGACCCCGAAATAAGCGAGACTAAAAAATTTATAAATCTTTATTACGTTGTAATTAGAAGTCTATTCATTATAACAAAATCTGAAAAACGTTGATGTCCATTATATATTTGAAACTTATTTGTATTTGTATAAAAGCTAGTTTATTTCGGAATCAACCTATGATAAGGAATTCAGAAGATGGTATATTACCAGAATCTCTAATAATACTAGCAAGTAAAACTTTAAAAGCAGAAAAATTAATGAACATTTTCGAAATTCAAGAAGCTTTAATGAAATCAAAATAATCTCTTTAGTGTCCATAACGAAAATTCCTCTGGAAAAAAACCCAGCGAATTTCAATTTCAGCTTATTTTCAACTGCTATTTTTCTAAAATTTCAATAGCTGCTGTTTGTATGTTTGGCATTTATTCTCAGAAACATTAAGTCACTTTTGTTTGTCTAACTAGAATTCCATTTGCTTTCGAAGATATTCTATTATTAACCCTTTGCGGTCGTATTAAATTTATACATAGATGTTATGCTGGTCGGTATTTAATTTTCGTTTAACGAACAGTAATGCATTATATGCAAGATTACGAAGGAAAACCAAAATTTATTCATTCATTTTTACACTTTAGATATATAGAACACAATAATATGTTTTAATTTCTTGTAAAATTTACATTTTATAGTTCTTCATCGTGTGGTATCTTTCAAAGCAGTGTGAAGTATGAAACCCTGGTTTTCGAGAACATGTGTTTCAAAAATAATCAGTTTGGCGCCTTCTACCCTTAATATGGACACTTCTCAATACTTTCAATTTTCCGGTACACTTTTTTCGGTAACTTCCTTTTTGCCGTTTTAGAATATTATTTTTAAAATATTTTAAGAAGCAAAAAGCGTAATTAGACTTAAAAGCAATTTGTAAAATATTATTTCGAATTCTATGTATCTCCTAAGCTTGTTGACTTAGAATGATATAAGATCAGTATGGTTGTATGCTGTGGTGGCTGAGAGCAGGCATACAACTGCAACGGTAAAAAAAGCTTTGGTGGCTGAGAGTAGACATACGACTGCAATGGTAAAAAAGCTTTGGTGGCTGAGAGTAGACATAAGACTGCAATGGTAAAAAAAGCTTTGGTGGCTGAGAGTAGACATATGACTGCAATGGTAAAAAAAGCTTTGGTGGCTGAGAGCAGACATACGACTGCAATGGTAAAAAACTTTGTGGCTGAGAGTAAACATACGTCCTCAAAGGGTTAATATCTTGATGACAAACCTTCTGATTTTGAACCGTGGTCAGAGCTGAGAAATATTATATGAACTGGCACTCAACTTTTAACCCTGAAAATGCCAACGTATGAGCATATGACCCATAACAGACTTAATGTCCACCATGCTCACATACATTTCAGATTTTAGATGGAATAAATTCACGAACCTCTCGAACTTTACCGTCAGATCAACGCGAAAGTCAAGATTCTTTAATGAAATCTCATTTATACTTTATTCCTGTTAAATTAGTGATATATCACATCAAAAATTAAATAGGTAAATTACTAAAAATATTTTTTGATAATGATTTCTTTATTGAAATGTATGTTGCACATTAACACGTAAAGGAATTTCGCAGTAGATTGAACTGAAATGTCTTTCTCTACTTTAAGTCATGCAAAGTGTTTTCATCAGAAATTTTGATTTGTATTAAAAATCTTTAAAAGATATGTTTTGAGAAATTTTTCTCTTTCATTATATTTCCTTTGTCATTCTAACTGATTTTATATTGTCTAATTTTCAGGTATGAGTCTATCAATTCTCAAAGAAAGGAGCCATTATCTCGTTTAAAATTATAAAAGTCATTTCTGAGTATCGGAACATTTCCTCTTCCAATTTTCTGAAACAAAGACAAATACAAATAAAAAAATCCAAACTATTTCCCTTCCATCACGGAAATTGACGAGTGTTTCGCAACTAATGACTAGTTTGGCTTCAAACACAAAATGAAAAAGTTCGGTGAGAAAATTCCGCTAGCTAGGAGTGGTTGAATTGGGAGGGGAGAGTGAAGATCCTAAGGACTGATAGAGAAACAGCAATCATGTACTTCTTCGAAAGAAACCATTAGCCATAATGAACTCAATGACCCAAACAATTATCTGTTCGATGAATCGATTTACGCCGTTGCAACCTAATTGCTTCAAAGATCGACTTCCCAAACCTATTTACGGATATTACCTCCTTTTCCTCAAACTGACTATTCGATGCTAAATTTATGATTTAGTTAAGAGGAGATGAAGCTCAAACGCTTTTCGGCTGGCCAGCAGTGTTTGCGCTCCTAATAATAAGCAACTCACTGAAAACGAAGCTGATTACATTCCGGTCTACATCGATTACTACAGTCAAATGTGAAGACAGCTTTCATTAATCTTGCCATAAAGCGAGTGCTTCGCTCGAAAAAACAAACCTAATAGGAAATTGGACTAACTTTACCAGAACCTTACGCAATGCGAATATGATTCTCGTTTAATTATAGCGTAGGAAACTCGATTCTGGTGCTTCAAAAGGAAAAGTTTTCCACCAAAGAAATCTCAAATTATGAAGTATTTGTAAAATTTTCTGCGAAGTAATGCTCTGAAGATAGTTTTGAAAATAATTTTTATCCATGAGATCCATGCAAATATTCTGTGAGATGTCCGGAAATTAAGGAAACATTCCCCATAGAATGAAATAATATTTTTAAATATAATGCTTAGCCGCTTTGTATTTTATTGCTTTTCAGTAAGGTATATTTCGATTTATGTGGGCTTTCATTCCTTTTGCATTCACGAAAAGTATTTCAAGGATTTTTTTTCTTGTTAGAGATTCTTTTGGTGCATCTCAAATCGAAATAAACATTTTTTAAATTATTAGTTCTGAATGATCGCTGTGACTTATTATTGAAATAAGCGTTTTTGTTATTATCCATTTTTGTTAGAACTTTCTTTCGTCCATCATTATATTGATATATATTACAATATAATAAAAATAATTTTCAACATCATATTATGGAACGAAAACTGATTTCCTTGGGCAGCTTTCAAAGATTCAAAATAACAGCTCGAACTTCTGTAACAGTTTTGAAAGTGATGTTTGATTACTTATAACGTAAAATTCCCATCCCTTTATTTAAAAAAAAGGTTTTCGCACCTTGCCTCCCAAATTACATTTCATCTTGTTAGATATAATTTTAGCATGAAAATAAGTCACGGTGTATAAATTTTGAATCCCCACATGATTACTTAAAAAGAAATCGAGCAAGATTATTTCGCTGTAGATTTTGTCGTAAATTAAATTAAAAAGGATGAAAATTGCATCAGTTTTCTGATATTCTAAAATCAGGATTAGTTAAAGAAAATGTATTTGAATTTATTCTTATGTACAGATCATGATTAAGTAAATGTGCTCTAATTTTCCACTGATAGATAGTCTAGTGCTTTAATTTGACTAGATTGGCCCATTGTTCGCTGAACGATCTCAAAAGGTTTGAAGAAAAGGTTGCAAATATTTTAATTCGCAAAGACTTCAAAATAAACTACAATTTTGATATAACAATATCCATCTGAGTGTAGAGGAAGGTCGGGTAAAACGAGGAAAAATGTGAGATGACGAATTGGATTTTTCTCCAAAATTTCCCTAGATGAATAACCCAATTCTGCATCATCAGAGACCTATAGCGACCGGCTACCCATGTGACACCAAAAGATTACACCCCGTTTTTAGTGTGATTCACAGTACGTGGTAATGCGTTTTTGAATTGTTCCTACGCAACTTTTGGTTGTTGCTTGGTAAGGGATAGCGTTCACGGAGTAAATATTTTTGATTTATACGTGGTACTAGTAAAGTGCTAATCAAAACGTTTTCAACGATGTATTATTTTTATTTTTCTGATGAGCTCATATCTTTCAATGTGTTTTTTTTAAATAAAAAGGCGAAGTCGGGTAAGGTGACGAACCTCTCCACGCTAATTCATGAACTCGTCGTGCTACCTGACTGCCACTTGACCTTCCTGCAACTCACTGGTACTCCAGTGAAAAATTAGCATTTCATTAGAAAAGGATAAAAAGGAAAAAGAAGATAAAGGAAAACTGAGACACAGTTGAAGAAGGCTGAAGTCAATACGACTAAACGCAACAAACCTGTTAAAAATTTTACTTAAAAGAAGAAAGTAACTAAGTGACACCTCGCCTTCTAATGTTCTGAATCTTAAGACTCAACTCATTCATTTGATTTTTCGTTACGTGACGCTGTTGACAATCTGGACTCAGAGGACCTCGATAATGAAGTATGCATTATTTGCAGTGAGCAAAGAAAAACGGAATTTGGATTCCAATGTTTTATGCGCAAGTTCTGGCCCCATTCCACCTGTACTGGCTGGGATAAAATCCAAGCCCATGGCGATGCGATTTTTGTAATTGATTTCATTTCTTAAGGTTTGAATCTCAAATTTCGATTGATAATATTTCATTTGTTTTGTGCTGTTTACTTTAGTTCGATAATGTTTGTTTTCTGTTATGTACAATTTGTTATGATCAAGATGTGATCTCAACAGTTTTAACTAGTTTTTTGATATCATATGGATGTTGAAATAAATTGGTATCTCAGTTTGTCACCTTACACGACACCGTTAGTAATCTTACCCGCACAATCGGGTAAGATGACGAAAATGACTTTTTCTAAAATAAAATTTTGGGGTCTAAAATCAGAAAATAAAAATTTTAAAAAAATATCACTTTAACATAAAGAGTTGTAGAAGATTTTGCCGAAACAAGCAACGAATATTGAGGTAAAAAAAAGAAAGCTTAGAAAGAAAGCTTCCCTAAAACTTAAGGTCGCCATCTGACCCGACTTTCCCCCACTCTTTGAATTGCGGTACATTTTGAATCTCAAAAATGCTGTGTATAAAATTCCATGGACAAACACAAGATGTTCAAGGCGAATTTCAACAGTGTACGATGTTTGTTCTTTATATTTATCCATAGTAACCTCAAAGACCAGAAGATGGATTGGGAGTCTTTCCAATATGGCTTTTCCATTCTGACAACACAGCTGGTAATGGTCACATCTCCATTTGGCTTGAAAGTGCAAGGTATTACAATGTTGGAAAATGTTTCTCATAGATTCCAGAGTTTGAACTTCGTTATGACCTAATGTCGACCATGCGGTGTCACATTCCCTTGGAGTTGATATCGAGCCGAGGATTTGGCTTGAATTGCTTGCCTACCGCAGTTGGACTTCAACCTTTCGAAACATAACAGACAGTCAAACAGCAAATATATCTTCAAAATTGGTTTGTGTACATGATTACCAGTGCTAGGCATTCCTGCTTAGTCACAGTTGCTGCTTAGACCAAAATATAAAAAACAAATCGGAAACACCAAGATCGAATATGAAATAAATAGGAAAATAATAAAAAAGAAATAACCTTATAGAATGCAATTATGTGAATGACATGGATTTTGTCAAAATTTTAATAACCACAGGAGGGAGTCCCTATGACATTTTGAAACAGATTTATTGTGGAGAAGGGGGCCATTTTGTAGTTTTGCAGGGGAAGCTGTATATAGAAGTGTCGTGAGCGAAAGTACTTGAGTACGAATGAGTGTATTTAGATGTTCTAAAATGCCTATAAAAAGATTTCTAGCCAGTTTTGTGATGTGGTGTTCTAACTTTTCTACCCTCAAGTCAGAGTGTATTGCCGAGTTTCTTATGTACCATGGCGCGTTTGTTATTATGCGAAGAACTTTATTTTTAATTACTTGTACCTTACTGTGGTTAGTCTTAGCTGCCTCCCTCCAGATGGGAGATGCGTACATCAGAATGGACCGGACTATTTGCTTATATTGTTCCGAACATGGAAAGTCGCTTCCCAGCAATATTAGTCCTATGGTTGGGAAGAGAGTTTTACAAGGTTAAGCATGGAGTGACGGGCAGCGGCTGTTCCGGGATCCTGACGTTGGCGACCTTGGCGACAAATAGATGATTCCAGAAAATGCAACCCTTTTCTCGATATTTTTATTAGGAAAGGGAATACGCTTGAATATACGAGAAAACTCCTTGTGACGTCACGGCCTGTCGGAGAGAGTATATAAGGACCGCGCCTGTATCAGAGTGAGTAGTATTGATCCACTAGAACGACTTTAGAGTTTCGTCTGCAGTGCGAGCTAGGAAGATGGTGAGCTGAGCGCTATTGAAAGTGCTGTTATTGTTGTTATTAGTTATTTGCTGACTTTTTGTGTTGCTAAATATCAAAGTGCTGAACTGCTATTATCTGTGAATTGTTGTCTGTTTACGTTGCTAATCTGTGCAAGAACTATTGTTTCCTACGTGTTTTCCTGCATATTTGTGAATAAACCTTCATTCTCCATTATCCTGTGTGTTGGACTATTTACACCATACACCCACAGAAAGACTTTTGTAACAATATAAAAGCACTTTGTTCCTGAGTGACAACTTGGAATATTTACCAATCCCTGCGAATATATCCGACGTTTTCTTCTTTATACTTAGCATTATACATATTAAGAGTGCTTACTTTTAAATATGTAATTGTTGGTGCCCGTGTAAGCTGAGGCAATAAATACTCTGGTTAAGATCAATCCAGCTTTATTTATGTCGAACATGCTCGCCACCTCGGACAGAGTGAGAACTCAGGTTTTAAATACAAAAGAAAAATGACGCAATGTTACACAAGTGACGAAACAGATCGCTTCATTTACATAAAAAAGTAATCGTAAGAGAAAATTGGTTAAATGGTATTCTTTCTTTCATCATAAAAAGATTTGTATTTAGTTTATAAATACATCTTTTATTGTATTTCTTAAAAAGATCAATTCAGGAAGGCGAACGCATGTAAATATTGTTAATTGGTCTAAGAACTAAAGTGATTTTAAAAACATCTACAATGTAAATGTTTGTTTCTTAGCAATTATTGCACTTATTTTCGAATACTGATAGCATGTTTTTCCTACAACTACTATTTCTACTTTTGTTCTGTGAAAATATAACATTGATATTTTGCAGGGACATTTTCGTAAACTCACAGATAGCTTTTTGTTTAATTATGTTTTAATGATAAGCTTCTTTTTCATAATTATTTAATTCACGAAGTAGATTATACAATAATTATACCACTTAATATTTAATTATGTCAATTATATAATTATAAGATAGAGTCTAGGAAGATTTAAAAAATGATGAACAGCAATTATTGTCTGCGGAGTCCAAACTGATAAAAAGTTGAAATACTTATGAATATCAAAAAAAGTTAATATTACTAAATTGAATTTTCGAAATGTCTATCTAATCTAATGTAAATCTAATCTAATGTAAATCTAAATTTCTGTACTATAAGGCACAATCAGATTCAAAAATTATTAATAATTAAGTATATTGCATAAATTTACTTTAAATATATGCGAAATTTATAGAATATCAGATCTGTGTATGTCATCTAAGGTTAATAAATGGACTATTCAAAGAATATGATTTCTACATATTAAAAGAATATTTTTACTTATATAAGTATATATAAAATACTAGTAGCACTCGCGCAGCATTGACCGTGGCATCATGACTTCAACAGAACAAAAAAAGGCGCAAAATGACATAAAGTAATGTTTTGAAAACGAAAGATAAAGACAAACGTAATGTCTACAGTATTCAAATATATCCCAAATAAATCGGAAAATAAAACAAGAGATGAAATTTTCAGCTTCAGGTTTAAACTTTGAAGCCACATTATGTAAATAGCTCCTTGAGGTCATACTTTTTTTTCAGTTTCGTTTGTCGATTTTTAGTGAATGAAAATGCACGAACTAGAGAACATAACTAAACATATCGTGCACAAAGATAAAAAGACCAAAGGAAAAAAAACCATTTGCATACCTTGGTACAATGCAATAATAATTCATTTGGGCTGATGAATAAAAGCCTTTCATCCTATCCATACGCTTGCTCTAATTTTTTCCTCCAGATGGTGCAAACTTGGATGAAACGAAATTTCCCTCTGTAGTTTTTCCTTAGAAAAAAATATTTCACCTCATCAGGGAAAAAATTAATTAAAAATCAACGGAAAAAATATTTTAACCGTTCTTGTTTCAAATCAGGGAGAAATGTTCCAGTTATAACCTCAATTTTTTAAAAAAAAACCCGTAATTAGAACGTCGGATGCAGGAATATAAGTTTCAATTTTTTTAAATGTGTCGGGAAACTGACTATTTTTAAAAAAATTCTCAAAATTCAGTAAATTACGTTAAAAATATAAAACAAACTTCATTAGAATAAAAATTGTTTGTTATATCCGATGGTGTTTCTATCTTTTTCCTACGATTATAAGAAACGATATTCTGGATAAAAATGTCTGAAAAATCACACAGAACATTAAATAAAAAAATTTATACATTAAATTTTAAAATTCTGATTTCTAGGTGAATTGAGTCACCATTATGACTACCTGCGTGCCAAATTTCATAGCTGTAAGTGCGATAAATTCGTCTGGATATCACACACGCACACACACAAGCATTTCCTTTTATAAGTATAGCTATTCTTTATTAACAAATAAAAAAACTGAAAACAGAATTTTTTAATATAAATTAATATTATTTTTTAAAAGCTTAAATTACGCTTTAGAAGATACCATAAATTTTTTTACGGAAAAAAATTACGTTTTCAATATATTTCCATTTTTTCCTCTACAAAACAAATCAAATTCAGAAATTTCATAACGAATATTTAGAACAAACAATAATAATTGTAGATTGTGAAGAAAGATGAATTAAAGTCTTATAATTAAAAGCAACCATCAATAAATAATTTTTAAATCAATTAAAATGAAAATGAGAAGTTGCATTTACAAATTGATAAGAAAATTTGTGTTTTGTTATCATTTCAGTTGATGACAAAACACAACTGAGGTCATAACAACAATACAACTGATTAATTAAAATATCACTAGATATGTCATCGCTAGAATATTAATATTCTTAAAAACTCTACAAGATAGTGAATTGTCAGAATATTACTTAGTTTTCTCAGAACTTTTAATAATAGTAAGAGTGTTTATATAGAGTAAATATTTATAAAAGTTTTATTCGTGTTTCAAAAATGCATGAATGCTTTACTTTGAAATACTGTGTTCAAATCGAATTAAATTAATTCTGTATAAAGAAAGAATAGAAACATCTATTCAAGTTTCAGAATAAATTGAAAACAGGAGAAAACAATTAGTAACTCGAAACAGTCGTTGTAGCAGTCCTAAAATTTATCCAGAAATTAATTTTCTCGCATTGATTTTCTTTCCAAGCAGTTAATCTTATACAAGCCTCTTTGAAGCAAAAAATCGATAATATCCTTTAAAGTATAACAATTTTTCATTTTAATGACCCCTATTTCAGTTAAAAAAATTTCTCTAATGAGGTCTTTACTAAACTAATTAGTGGCATTTGTGTCCTTAGAATATCTTAATGTACATGTAAATCTTCCAAATAAAATTTTCCTACCCCAATATACTTTCTCATCCCTAAACAAAGAACTCTCTTTATCATTTAATTATAAAAATAACATTTTCTGTCAGTTGATAAATTTAGATCTTTCTTACAATTTTATCCTGAAGGTAGAACACGGAAATACTAACGAATGAAAACTAATTCTAAAGTTTTGAAGTTTCCATTTCATTAGAATAATTGTTATTGATAACGTCATAAAATTTAGCAATAATTACCGAATAATCTTCTTTGACGTGTTTTCAATTACCTTATCTCATCTTTTTATCAATCAACTTTATTTCAGAAAATAATAATGCACCGTATGAAATAATAAAATAATACATGAGTCTTCTTTCCTTTAAGAATTTTTCTTTAAATTCTAAAGGAAAGAAGTACTTATCATATTTTAAGTCATTTCCACTAGTTTATCATTATTAATGCAATATTCTGATTGAGATGTGAATAATTAAATCTTATGTGTCGTCTATTCTAGATTAATATAATTAAATTTCCAACTTGATAGGATTAAATTTATGCGTCAAACTTGAAATTTAAGAAATGAAAGCATAGAAGAATTTAATACTTCTTTAAGAACGTAAATTATGCTTAAATTGAATATAATTTAGGATCAGCAGATTATTTTTCTTATCAATGAAACACGCTTACAAGTCACCATAACAAACTTAATAAAATATCGGCATACGATTTTCATGTAGTTTTAACCTTCAGAACAGAACGCCAGTCCGGTCACTGAATGGTTTGATGGAAAGACACGGGAATTTTATTTAAGACAAAAAAATAATACAAAAAACAGATATTCACACTATATACAGCACAGAAATGTGCACTATTATACCTGATCTACAAAGTTTGTGAAATTTTTTTTTTCAACTAGGACAAAATACTAATATACTAGGATTTTAATAATACTAGGATATACTAGTACTTCACTAGTTAATCATTATTAATGCAATAATCTGATTGAGACGTGAATAATTAAATCTAATGTGTCGTTTATTCTAGATTAATATAATTCAATTTCCAACTTGATAGGATTAAATTTATGCTTCAAACTTGAAATTTAAGAATTGAAAGTAAATTAAGAAACTAATAATTCATGAATAAATGGAATACTAATGAAAATATAGAATACTAATAATTCTATATTTTCAACCACAGTCTTTGAAATCATGCATTTTTAAATTTGATTATTTTAATGAGTCATTTTAGAATTAATATACGTAACAAATATCACTTAAAATATTAAACGTCTGAAGCATTTCCACATGTTGTCAACTGGATTGAAGTAAAAAAAACTTCCAAAATATAATAAATCAATATGGTGAGATAGTAGGAAGTATTTATAAATGAACGGTGACTAGATTTTAATTGAAACAATAAAATAGCATTCATTATATGGTTACCATCCTGTTTTACAACAAATAGGCTATATGACACAAGAGTAGTATTAGTAGTAACGTTGTATACCAAACACAGTATCGTGTTTGGTATAAAACTCAAAAAATGAAAATATTGGAATGTTTTCATTTATTAAAAACTCTGGTGATCATGTACGAATTTAGGAATTGACAAACAGCTTAAAACACAAATATTTAATCCCATGAAAAAATACAAACAACAGATTTAGCGAATGTGTTTCTTAAACTTTGGGACTAATAGTCTTAAGAGGGCGTAAAATTAAAAAAAAGTGTCATAAAATTCAGGAAAAATAAAATTTTTAAGAAATGAAATAATAGATCAAAATAAAAAAGAAACTTTCTATAAGGCAAAAATAAATTATTCTCTTTAAAAATATGCAAAAACGTTTGGAAATAAGGTGAAGTTTGATTTAAATTATTTAAAATTCAAAACTCCTTAGAATATATTACACTTAAACCCGATATTAAAAAATTAGATCCCAAACTCTAAAAGATTGAACAGTGCCGATTAAAAAATGGTAGATAATAAAAATGTGATATAAATTGTTCATTTTTTGATATCATAGTAA